>NQII01008733.1:10932-53407 GCA_002778355.1 Clitarchus hookeri
CTCTCTCTCTCTCTCTCTCTCTCTCTGTGTCTTTGACCTGTAGAAGCTACGCGCTCGCCTCCATCAGCTCAGCTTTGCAGTTATACCTCAGCAACTACACGAGAGCGCATGCTATTTCCCTTGTATTTGTCCCTCACGGCGAGAAAGCACTCGCAATCGGGAAGGAAAGGGTTCGATTCCAATTTCGACCATACTAATTTCATGTTCTATTACTACCCGATCAACTAAATGGATTCGCAGATTTTGAAAATTAATCAAAAGCCTTTATATGGCCACCGTTTTGAAAATAAGTGTCAGAACCCTTCCTTTCGTGGCCCGTCATAGTATTACTTGCCCGTCAATTTTGATAGAAAATGATTGATAGTTTCCTTAAGAATGAATGTGGCACTGTCTTGCAAAAAGGCGGACAAAATGGGCTCTGTGTAGACAAGTAAGGTGGTTGTAATAGAAACTGCGATGATAAAAATTTAAGTTAAATTTGTGTACAACGTTTTGTAGAAACCGCTTTCTGAAATGAAATGTTTATTATTTGACATTTTTTTAAATAATTGATCAACCAACTTTTATCATGTTCTTTTACATGCCATACTGTAATACTACAGGCGTACCAGAGTTAATGAGAATCAGTTGTTTAATTACCGAGATATGACATATAAACTTAATATTTTATGTGATGCCATGTTACAAAATGGCAAACAAAAGATGCTCTGTTTAGGCACATTTATGTATGTAATAAATTATGTCAGCATACAAAGATATGTTGAAATTCGGTTTATTTTTTCGCAAACACAGAATACTATTCATTTATATATTTATATGGCTGCCATTTCGAAAGGCAGTGCCTGAACAACTTAATAATTATCAGTATAAATGTCCTACTGTACAATCACTTGTATGCAGAATTCAGTAAGTATCGATGGATTATTTCCCCAGTTGGACAAAAAAATTTATTTTTTCATGTGGAGCTATCTTACAAAATGGCGGGCTGAACAGTATTTTTGTGGACACATTAAATTGCTGTATTAAATACCGCTGGTATACAAAGATAAGTTTAAATTGGGTATGTTTTTGTAGATAGAGATTACCAAGCTAAACACATTATCTTACCTCCATTTTAAAAACTTTAGACACATGAGTTTGCATGGACAACCTTAGTGTTACTTGTTTGCCGAATTTATTCGGAATAGGTTGCTTGTTTTCCTATATAAGATACAAAAACTTTATTTCTCATGTGGCACTTTTGAAAAAGTGTTTCATCCTCTTAAATAGCAATTTTTTATATGGCCTACCATTTAATTACTTTCCCCCAAATTTGGTGGTAATCGTTTTGGTAGAGTTACATATATTTAATTGATTTATTTATTGGAAAGTTGGTGGTCCTACAACAATAAAACTCTCTAAATGCCTAGATGATCAGCCATAAATAAAATTTGTCTAGATCGGTTAAATATTAGCTCGGGGTATTATAGTTTTGTCAATATTAAAATACTTTCCATTTTGCTTATAAGCACTCATAGTTCCAAATGTTTTAATAGTTACATGGCCTTACAAAGTAGCCTATTTTGTACCTAGTTTTGATATATTTTGTAAGTGGTTTGAAAAGGGTTTAGGTTGGGGTTACATACACACGCCTTAATACACCAAGGCACACACACTAAAACGATTTCATAAGCCTATCTTTTGTTCGTAAAGTAGACTATAAAGTTGTCATTCTTAAAGTGAACCACCTGTGTAATTATTTAGTCTAATGTGAAACTAGGGTATCCTAATTATTAAAATTATGCCGAGATTTGTGAAAAAAAAGTACGGTGTTATATATTTTCAAGGGTACACAAACCTACTCGCCCACACGTAAACAGATTCGCAGAGATAAAGTTATAACCTCATAAGTACAGCCATCATACAAAACGGAATTTAAACTGGCATACGAAATCAAGTGGTCACTGTTGATCATGAAAAAGTGTATGTATGGTAACAATGACCGTTGGTAAATTTGAGAATAAAAATCAGAGAGGAAACTAACTTAACCAATACAGTATTTTATGTTTTTTAACTTAATCAAACTTACAATTATATGCATTAATAAACAGAAGTTTGCAAGACATGACTATACTACCAGGCTCTCACAGATATGCACAAAATGCCCGTTGTTTGTCTTTATTTAATAAGTTGATTTAAATTAAAAAATGGTGAATAAATCGTGGAATACCAATTTGAAATAACTTTATCTGCTAATGTTTTTAATGTGTGTTATTATATATCTCAATTATCGTTACTTACAGTGTGTGCAGTACAACTTCATAATAACCTCAATAAGTACAAGTCACTATAACCATGCCTTTGTAATAAAGTTACTCTACATTGCTCCTTGCCGTATACGACTTTGGGTGTCTGTGTCTGTTGAAAACACGCGAGTTTGGTTACAGGCCCAAAATAACATGGTCACCAGCGATTAACGTGATTGTTTACGTTTGAATTGTTAACCAACCCAATTCTTCAGGTCTCTAAAATTCTTACTAGCATTAACATAATTTACCTGCATTTAAACTACGTTAGAGCAAATGAACAAACATCTCAAAGTAGCTACATAAACAAGGTTCTAACACGAAATCTTACCCACGTTGTTTCTGATAATGACATTTTTATAATATCAGTTCAATTTTGGAACACGAAGAGAGAAAGATTGACCGCTTTGCAGCTCGCATGCACACTCTGCCCCATTGCCTCTGCGGTGAGAACTGCCTCTGTAGCTCTCCCCACCACCTGCGACTTTAAAGGAACGGAACCTGCGTAGCGGTCAGCAATAGAGGGCTGCCGCGGTTGCAGGGGTTTGCGGTTAGCCACACAAGCACCTGCGAATGGCGGTATGACCGCGCTGTCGCGGTTTCGATATTATCTGTTCACTGGCCTCGCTGATACCAGGAAAACCGGTAGATTGGTAACTTTTGCGATGGATTGACAGATACCCTTGACCTCGATCACGGTTTCTGCATCGCGATGGTATTGCCTTCTTACGGCCATGCTCACAAAAAAAGGTAATGCAGATTTAACTTTTCAAACAATTTCGTTTGTTGTTTATTTAAAAACAGTATTGTTGCAAGAAAGTAGAACGCTTAAAGTTAAAATCGGTATAAAACAACATGTTTAGGCGTCCATCTAAATTGAAAGTGTTATTTTTTTCCGGAAGCAACCAAGTTACGAAGCTGTAAAGGTGAAATGCCATGAGCATGAGGAGCCCCTAATTACTTTCATTTGGCGTAAAGCCTAACAACGTTCAATTTTGTTTATGAAAAACCTACAAAGAAATGTTAAAGCCACTGCTCTGTACAATTTTTTAGAGTTGTTCATGCTGAAAGCTTGAATACATATGTCACAGAAAACCTGCAAAGCTTTCAAAGTTATTAACATAAACTGGTATTTTTATTTCATAGTCATCTTAAAGATTTATTTCGTCATTAGGTGAGGTGCCGCTGTGGCAAACCTTTTGATTTGCTTTCGGGCTACCGTGTATTCAATTCGTGTTCCGGCCATCCTGACGTCGATTTCCTAGTGTTTCCTGAAATCACTCCAGTAGAATATTGCTATGGTTTCTTACTACATAACATGGCTGATTACTTCCCCGTTTCTGCTTCTGCGTGAAACTTTATTTATTTTTAATTACCTTGCTGTCAAGCAGGCGTTAATATCTACCTACATAACTTTTGCTAAAATAAAACACGGAGTTTCCGCGTTAAATAATTTAGTTAAAAACAGAATGTGACAAATATGCTTCGCAGCCATTAATATAGTAGTTAAGAGCAAATAATTTTTTAAATACTGATGAAACTGGGCAATGAATGAAATTAAAGCCCACAATTTATTACATCAACTCCTCGGGAAATATTTAGACTATCTCTTCTATAATGCGCAGATAAGTAAACTTATCTCAAATTAACAAGAAAAGCACACTCAGTATTCAGACCACGATTCCACTTGCTATTTGCAACACAAAAACTGACGTCTTAAATTTGTAAAGTAGAATAAATAATTTATTTAATAAATATAAATGTCCAATATATGGATATCATAACAAGCTAAGATACTTTTACTTGTAGGGTCTTTGGAATATACTTAATTATTTGGTAACTGGTTATAACTAAAATGCATATATATTTATGTCATATAATCAGGATGAATTATTTTCTGAATTCAGATGAATAACATTAACCTTCATAATGTTCTTTCACTATCAGTTTTTATTATCTAAATATGGAGTTTTCTTATTTATTTAATTTTTCCTGCTGTCAGAACAATTTGCCATGATGCATTACTATCAAGAGAACTTTAAATTGCATTATAAATACATGTTTATGTTATTTTATCAAAATACTTTATTACAAAAATGGGTATCATTTTTTATTTATATATCACATTTCAATATTTAGTTCCTTGGCATTCTGAAAACTTCAGCTCAATTCCTTTTATTAAAAATTCTTCAAATGCGTTCTAAGTAAAACTTACCCACGTTTACAAGTGGCATTGTGAAGCGAAGAATCGACATTTTCCATTGTGACGTCTAAAACAATTTTGAAATGTCGAAAATCGTAAATAATTTAAATTTTGAAATAATTTTGTCAGTAATATTTATAACAGAAATTAGCTACATTTTCAGTAAAAAATACTTCATTAGACACTACTGACTGGGTTTACATCCCGTAAATAACCAGGTGTGAGAAATGCATATGAAGTCTTGGGTATCAAATGTAAAAGGAAATTGGTTCTATGGAATCATTCCAGATAATAATTAATGTTTTCGGTATTCTGAANTGGGTATCAAATGTAAAAGGAAATTGGTTCTATGGAATCATTCCAGATAATAATTAATGTTTTCGGTATTCTGAACACCTTGTAAAAAAATACATTCTTTTAATTACTTTCATTTTTTAAAGTATCATGTCAAGCTACCCTACTTTAGCCTGAGTCACCGATGTGCACTGAGACAATCGCACTTGACCCTCTGCGGTCCAGCCAGAGAGCTGCTGAAAACGATGATTTGTTCCAAGGCAATACTGAAGACATGACGCCGCTCGCTTTGTCGACCCATTGCAGCAGATTTTTGCCCTTAAAATTGCAGTCTGGCCATGCCTCCAAAGAGATCGCAAAGGTTAAATAGTAAAGTCGTCATTTTAAAATCGTTTAATATTTTTGAGAGGCGTCTGCTCACGAAAAACTTGACGCGTAACGCATATTGGAAGTGTTAGAAGCAGCGCTGTCAAAACCCTCACCTCTCCCCCCCCCTTTTTGACAGCTTAAACTGTGTAGGGCCTTCCGTACGACACGTGTTACCCATTAACGAATGCCGAGGTTAAACCGCGGTGAAGTAGCACTTGTCGCCCACTGNTGACAGCTTAAACTGTGTAGGGCCTTCCGTACGACACGTGTTACCCATTAACGAATGCCGAGGTTAAACCGCGGTGCAGTAGCACTTGTCGCCCACCGGCCTCCTCTCCCACCACCCCTAACAAGCCTCGTGAAAATTTTACATGACGAGAAATGACGAGAAAGTAGGGCGATTTCCACACGACGTCAAAAACACGTGCTGAAGGAACACACACCGAGAATAAGCTGACAGCGTATGGCAGGGGCAACTCCCCCACACCACCCCTTACCCTTTGTACTGCACACTTCCTCCTGCTCTCTCCACCAACAAGGAAGACATATGCAGGAATCTAGGGAGGGAGCCAAGACACAATATAAGCCTCTTTGCGTGGAGGGTGGGGCTCAGTTGAAGGCTGTCAGTGATATCGGGTCCGTCGNCCCCGTCGCTGGAAAGCCGGCGAGCTGCAGGTGGCGCGGCGTTCGGTACCGCCACACCGAGACAGGCAGGTAGTCAGGATTGGGAGCCGTATCGTGTCAGTCATATTGGGACGCGACACACGGGGTTCAGGGCACAGGACAGATTCAGTTAAACACTTACCAGAGTTACGTCGGACAAGTAGTTTCACCATGCTGGGACGCGAATCAGTCAGTTAAGTTAGTGAGTCACCAGTCACCAGTCAGTCAGTTACAATAATGCACCGAGAAGGTGGAGTCGAGTGGTGAGATCTAACGAGGAGTGCCATGTCGAGAGAGTGGGAATGGTCCAGTGCAGCCTCGCGCAGAGAATGCAGAGGCTGGGGTGGGGGCTCACCAGGGGTCCCTCGCTGGGACATGGTAGGGAAAGTAAGCAGTCAGTTACAACCCTACGCCGAGAAAAGATCGAGTGGTGAGCTTCAACGAGAAGTGCCACGTCGAGAGGAAGCCAACTGAGTGCAACACACCAACAACAGCCAGTCTGAGGGCTTGTAAAACGGGCCATCCGACTCACCAGATCTCATATACTGCCGGAACGTATCCGGGCCACCTCAACTCACCAGACCTCAACTGCCGGAACCACTGCCCCGCAACAAGTGCAGATAAGTAATAACGTCGTCACTCAGAGATATGTCCTGTCACCTAATGCCCCCACAGCATCGGAAAAGGAGCCAGAACACTGTAATCAGCCATTCAGGCCAAGAACTCGCAGGGCGTTAAAGTATGAGTAAATTATCGGTACAAGGTGCCGGAAAAGTATGTATAAACTCCCGGAAAAGTTCCGGGAATGTATGAATAAATTCCTGGGCAAATAAACATGGTAAAACCAAGTTGTAATGAAGCATTGTTTTATATACCCTCAATCTTCAAGGCACCTTATAGTCTGTGCCATCGAACATTAACTGAGGACCCTAGTACGCACAGGTGGGGTGTAGCGTCAAGCTTTCAAAAAATTTCGTTTAAGAAAATGCTATGTCCGAAAAGTATTGTCCGTTTTTTATTTATGTTGCNTTTTTATTTCTGTTGCCTATGTGTATTTTTAAGTAAAAAGAGGCATCTATGGAATTTCGAAAGTGACCGTTCGGTACGAAATTTCCACAACCAGCTACTACTGTACATGCCTTACGAGCATTCATCACTCCTTTCTCTTTATTTTTACAAGATGGAAGAGTGGGTCACCACTGAGAATCTTACAAGGTGAGTTGCTGATTAAACAATTGCGCTCGAGTTCAGTGCCTTGCTGATATTTACAATGAAGCATATGATGGCCGTGCTTAGGTCGCCTCTAGCGCTCCTGCACTTCTAGGCCTATTTAATGCAAAATACCTACAGCCAGACAGTCTCCAGCAAATGGTGTCAACCACCTGCGAACATGAGTGCAACCTCAAATAATCTGGTCCCACACACAATATCTGGCTGGCGCTATGACTGACAAAGCTCACATGTCAGCATAATTCTCATAACAGAAACTAACGCACTACTGAGTACGACCTGCGTTAATGGTCCAAGAGCAAATTATACAGATGCATTCAGTCAGTACAGACACATTCAACAAACATTTGAATGCGCCAGACAAAAGCCCCAAAACTTGTGTTTTTGTGTGCCATTTACTTTGTCAAGGGGTGTGTGTATATATATATGTATATATATTCCTTAAGAACAGGGTTTTTACAGGTTGTTATTACGCGACTTTTCATAATTAAATTGTACTTTCTGTGCAAAAAGGGAATTATTTATGTATTTTTTGGGACTCCACCCTGGCAAGACGCAGATACCATTCGAAGAGAACCCCTTGGAAAGGTAAACAGGTTTTTTCCGAGGTACTGCATTATACATTTCAATCGTAGACATAGGTTTATCATGCTAAACCGCGCGAGGTTCTAATCCCGTTCCAGCCAAAAATATGCAGAAGCTGTCTTTTATGGTTTTACCTGAAGAAGAACAGCCTCGCTTATCCTTTGTCCCATTTTATGGAAGTTTCTAGTCATCACTGATGGAACTTCAGCCTATTACAAGTTGGTCGCCCTGTACGTGAAAGATTAATCTATTTCCGATTCAATGGTTCCGATCTGTCAAAGTACCCTTGCTGAATCTTCAGTTCTGGCCACTAGAGTGTGCATCTCTCACCTGCGTGTCTGTCGAATCTGCTCCACACGCCATATTGTATGTCGTCTCCACGACATTCGTCCACAATCTATCGCCTCTTAGGGTAGTTGTTGCCGCTCTCGCTCAGCAGCGTGTTCTCTCATTTTCTTTTTGAATGAGCCACGGTTATCAACCATGTTTTTTATCGCAGGTAGAGTGCACCTGATTACTAACCTTTGCTCAGCCCGTCCATTTCTGATTCGGGAGTTGACCAGCAGGAGCACCGCTACATCCTATTTAGTTTCCAGAGCTCAAAATATTGTTCGGATGATGGCGTGTTCGGAATTTAGGCCTGCATGCAAATGCCTTAGACCACTCGTTTATCGGTCAGGAAAGGATGTAAGGTTTTTTATGTGGTATACACATTGCAAAACCATCATCTGTTCTATCATCATCATTACCATTCGGGAAATGTTNTCTCCACGACATTCGTCCACAATCTATCGCCTCTTAGGGTAGTTGTTGCCGCTCTCGCTCAGCAGCGTGTTCTCTTATTTTATTTTTGAATGAGCCACGGTTATCAACCATGTTTTTTATCGCAGGTAGAGTGCACCTGATTATTAACCTTTGCTCAGCCCGTCCATTTCTGATTTGGGAGTTGACCAGCAGGAGCACTGCTACATCCTATTTAGTTTCCAGAGCTCAAAATATTGTTCGGATGATGGCGTGTTCGGAATTTAGGCCTGCATGCAAATGCCTTAGACCACTCGTTTATCGGTCAGGAAAGGATTTAAGGTTTTTTATGTGGTATACACATTGCAAAACCATCATCTGTTCTATCATCATCATTACCATTCGGGAAATGTTTTATCTATATTTTTATTACAAGTGCCTCAAGGTGGAAAAATCTCGATAAAAATTATATGCTATACAGATATGACACATAACTGTCATATCTGTATATTTGCTCTTATTTTTATTATAATGTAGTTAATCTTGATTCATTTAATTTACATGATATTTAAAATGTTTTTAATGGTGATGGTTTTATGAAGAGTTGGCAAAGGAGGAGTAGGAAATGGTTTTTATTAATTGGTATTGGTTACGTTTATTATTATCAAATAATTGGTTGTGCCAATTAAAAACTCTAGGAACAATATCTACAAGGTAATATAAACAATCTGCTGTACACTAAAAATATATTTGCATGTACCCACTTGGTGTAACTATGCCAAATAAATTGTTACAAGATAAACGCAACGAAAAGCGACTATGACATGAGTTCAGTAATGTTGACATCGAATAGCGTCACTATGCCTAACATACTAGACAAAGCAACAAAATGGACCAAAATGAAATAAAAATATATATTTCGATGTGGGATGCATGAATTATAAGATACTAGTAAATTAAAAAACTCGGCCCTGTGTACCCCTAACCAAGAGGTCAAATTCCAATGATAATAATTATTATTGCAAAGTATTTTGAAGAATATAATTTTTGTGTAGGAGAGGGGTTTGTAGGGCGAGGGTACTAACGTAAAGCATTTTGGTGTAGAAATCGTAGTTTTCGAGATATAAGTAAAAATATGATGTAACCGCTATGTACTACGACATATGGACCACAATGACATTCGTTATTCATAGTGATACGAGTACATAGATTGACATAATAATATTGACTGCATGTATGAAAATTACACTTTTTCAATAACTTCCATTTCTTTAAGTTTCATCTCCATCTACACTATTTGAGTCTGTCTGGCCACTGTGCACTGAGACACTCGCATTTGGCTGTCTCTGCGCTACGGCCAGAGAGCTACTGCAAACTTTTATTTGTTCCAGGGCAATCCTAGATACATGACGCTGCTTGCTGTGTCGACCCTTTGCAGCAGGGTTTTCTCTTAAAAGTGGCATTTGGCCAGGTTTACAAACAGAGCTCTTCAAATCAGTTGTATGGTTGCCATTAAATGTATTTTTTTATATTTTTGGAGTTATACTTCTTTGGCACGTTGAGGGTAACAGTTTAGAGTGCAATGGAAGGTGCGCGCGCACAGTGTAGCGAAATTCGACAGTGAATGTGGTAGGGATATGATCCAACGCGAATGCGCTTATAGATGCGCGCGCACGACAATGAACGTGGTAGGGGTATGATCGAACGCGCATGCGCGTATCGTATATCTATATACCAACGCAAGGTACACAACATAGCACGTGGTTATATTTAAAACCGACAGAAATTCAGTTCATGAATAAGCAAATTGAAAAACATTTATTTTATATTTGTAATTTATTGTGAATATATATATCTTATTAATTAATTTTACTTACATTGTGCCGTATAAAAAAATGGTTAGTAACAAAAATGTTATAATAAAATGTTGAAAGTGTTTTTAAGTATTTGAGATGAATTTATGTAAGTATTTAATAATGCTATTTAATCAAACCTTGATTAATTGTATTTAATGTTATTCTTCAGACATTTCATCGTTTTCCTACTTACATAAGTTATTTGCATACGTAATAAAATTTTATTTTACTCACTCCAAAGAAGTATAACTTCTAACACGCGTACATAAGTACACTCACCCATTTTTCTCAAAAACAAGAAGTATTAAAATTTCAATATTTATTACAAGGTCCTAGCTCGAATAGACATTCGAATTTCACTAAAAGTACATTTTTTTAATAAAGATATAAATATATTGTTTATAAACATAGTATTAACAGTTGAAAGTTTGATTGGGGCCGGGCCTACTGTACGCTTGATCTCGCTTAAGATTATACAAATAAACAATTAGAAAAAATATAAGTTTTTAAAATTAATTTTATATAGCATATTAATGGTCCACCTGACACTCTTGCATGGACAACAGTGTATCACTGCAGATGATAGTGGTATATATTTACATATCGCCATCGTCATATCCATAAGGCTGTTTATGAATGCCAACTTCCAATATCTGCCTCTTGTCGTCAGTCCAAGTTCTAACTAGTTTGTTGGTACATTCAATGTATACATTATGCTGGTGCGCTCTAATTGTGTTTATAGTAATATGTAAAAAGCGTTGCTGCATCAATACCTTCCTATGATCTTCAATGGTGATCATATACTTCATATCACTTTTCAGAATGCCTTTAACATTTTTGGTAGCCTTGTTGTTGTATCTTTAGCCACACTTTTGGCTCTCAGCCCAATAAACTCCTGCATTACGTCCCCTCCTCATTCATCTCTGAGTTTACCGACCGCTTTATCATTGGTTGGAGAATAGCAAGGATGTGTTTTAGGGTACGAGCTTGCATTGAAATCTGCTGCTAACTGCGTATAATCAGTCCGGTCCTGATAGAAATCATAGATAGGTCTTTGTCTGATAACTGAAGCTGATGGTGTCCATTGAAGCCAGCTCAAGGTCATCTTTATTTTTTTTCTTCATTACATCATAATTAAATCTGTACATAATGGTCTTGACGAGGTCTAGCACTAAAAATCCGGTATTCATTAGCAGCCATAAGAACAATGTTAAATAATCGAAGGATGTACATCCGCCAAAACCGATAAACTAATGATAACAACTTCCGGGAGCAGTCTAGCACGTCCCAACTTGCGACTGACGTTCGAAGTCAAACCTGTTTTCGAATGTGTTAAAAGGATCTGGAGTGGGGAAATGAAAATATTGTTATTAAATAACATACATATAATTAAGCACAATAAATATGCTGTACATGACCCAATACACGAACATCACCAGTAGTACCAACTAACTTCCTAAAAATTCAAATCGCATCTCCTATCTCAAACTTAAGCCTACGTCAAGAATACAATACAGGAGACTGAGCAATAGTAGTAACAGAATTAGAAGTAGCAACAAGTTCATTAATTGCAAAAGTCTTCCAACATATAATGTCTCTTGAATCAATCTGACTCAAGTAATTAACACCATTCACTGTGCTCTTGTGAGTATGTCTGAAGAAACAAAATTCGATAATACCAGATCCATTGTGTGCAGTCATTCCCTGAAGAGAAAATCTGTCATAACCAGGGAGGTCTAAAAGGATACAATAATTTATGGAGTGCATTGCACTGGTACGTACAGTGTCGTTACTTGATTTAAAACAGGAGAAAACAGGAGAATAATGGTATCGGATATAGACATGCATTATTAACCAAGCTTTAAAATAAAAATATGACATTAAAATACACCAGTAACTAATATCTTGTCAATAATTCAAAGAGTGTTACATCTTATTAGATTATACTATGTTTGATTATTGGTAAATTACCTTAAATGTAATTGCATGCAGTGTTTACTTTCACGAACACTTGTTTTCGTGGTGAATAGCGCACGACAGTTGCGATTTTGGCCGCAAAAAAACACAGTTACATACTCACGTATTGCAGTTACCACGGCTGCGACCTCATCAAACTTCGACATTTGCGGTACAATAACGAAACACATGATGTTCATACTCAAATCGCATTCGAGTGCACTACGTACTAACAAAGTCGTTTCTCAACGATCTGAGTCTTGCGATTTATGATGTCCGTAATCATCCCGATGACGCTAATCGTCGATCCGATAATTAACATGAATAATACATCAGTATATAGACTTAATATTTCTAGATTACAATACTAAACGTAATAATATACTTAGGTATGTTATTCTAGACTCGTTTCCAACTGAACTTAGGCCGATTTGGTTGTAAAGTGTAGGAAGCTATCAACATTGTATAAAGTTTGGTATGAAAATTTTTAAATTTAGTTTCTGCTCTTGGAAAATTTACTTGCTTGGACGACATATACAAAATTATGTATCTTCGGGTCACTAAGGATCAAGCAAACACGACACGTTCTCGCCATACATGTTGCAGCCTACAATTTGCCGCGATGTCTTAGTTAGGATGGCTGGTCACATGTCATGCGAGCAGCCACTCTGACATAAGCTCCATGTTCCTCCGGGGACACATGGTATAGGGTGAGGAGCGAGGAACCGCCTGCTATGACGTCACAATCACTGCTTGTGGCCTTATTCATCTGTCCCCTAGGCACTTCCATTCCATGGCGGACCACTCCAGCAACCGGTGATACTAGAAATAATTTTAATAATTATTATTTTAATTAAAATATTTTATAATAAATATATATATTTTTTTATACATATTTTCCTGTTAAATTCGATCTCTAATAATGATTGTCCGTTTGTGTAAAAATCCTACCCTCCACTCGTACGACTACCTTCTTGTTTTCCTTGTTCTTTCGACTGGTAGAGTGCGCCACCGGTATGAAATCATGCATATATGTTTCCGAAGTCCCCTGCTAGAGTGCTGATAGCTCAAGACGCCAATGTCTCTATTTATATATTAATTTAAGGATGAATTATAATTTACCGATCAAGAGAAAGTGTAAATAAGTTATATAAATATAATTTTTAAAAAACTTTGAATTCTACCGATGTTTTATATATATACAACTAGTTGTACCCACGGCTCCGCTTACGTGGACATCATAATTATTGTTTAAGATTTTTTTTAATAAAGTATAATTTTACTTAGTGTTAATGTTCTATACTCTATACATATTATAAAACTCAACGTTTCTCTGTCTGTCTGTTAGTGCGCTTATCACTCGAGAACCACATATCCGATTTACGTGTTTTTTTTTAATTCATAGCTATGTTCTCTTGCCAGGTTTAAGTATATATTTTGTTACGTAAAATAACATAAGGAATAAGCAGTAACGATAATAGTGAATGAAGTCCGAAAAAAATTTACCACCAGCACGCTCTCTTGCAATACGCTGTCTAAACCGTTAAAGAAGGAACAGTATCATGTAGTAAAGAATTGTGTATNACCAGCACGCTCTCTTGCAATACGCTGTCTAAACCGTTAAAGAAGGAACAGTATCATGTAGTAAAGAATTGTGTATTATAAACAGACATAAAAAGAACTCCGCTGTAGCATATATATATAACAGAAATACTAATAAGCGTTGCGGTGGTGTGCAATTCTAATATATTATATGAAGTTTCCCTGATGTAGTCCTTGTTAACGGTTGAATATACAATGTTATCTGGTATTAGTAGGCCCGTACGTTTTATACCATTTCCTGACAATTTCTGCACTTGCTTTTCAATTTCAATGAGTGCGAGGTGAAAAACTTCGTCTTTGAATGTTGCTTGTGAATTAAATGATAAAAACGCTTGTTAGTATTCACTCTGGTTGTTGCCGCTCTCCTGGTCGACACCACACTCGCGAACAACCGTCACTGGCGCCAAGGCAGAATCTACTCTTATCACTGAACACAACTCCGCGCCATTCATCCCTCCTACTGCGTCGTTCGCGACACCATCCGAGGCGGGCGGCACGTTGATGAGGCGTGAGAGGAAGCCTGGTGAGTGGCACCTTTGATTGCAGCCTCGCGTCCATCAAACGGTTGGTGATGGTCCTAGCTGACACGTTGGGTGCAACAGTGGTCCTAATCTGTGCAGCGGTTGCTTTCGATCAGCAATGGCTGCTCGTCTGATGCGGTGGTCCAGGCGGGAATCCGTATGCCGCTGCCGTCCGGAACTAGGTTGACGAGCATGTGCACTATCGTATGCAGAGCAGACTCTTCACGTCCTACGCGTTGGGTAATTCTTCGAAAGGTCCATCCAGACTCCCTCAAATCCATAATATGACCTCGTTTAAAGTCCACCAATTGCACGAAGTGTGATCGTCTATTCCGTCGTGGCATGTCTACAATGCTTACTACACACAGGCCGATGCTTAAAACAACTGGCTACTCTTTCACCGAGTAAACTACAGTTGTATTGGGCTCAGCGGCATTATGTCTAGTAATCTNCTTAAAACAACTGGCTACTCTTTCACCGAGTAAACTACAGTTGTATTGGGCTCAGCGGCATTATGTCTAGTAATCTGTTACTACTCTGTCCACAGCACATCACTGTTAATCATTGCATGTACTGCCCTCTATCAGTGCCCCATGAACATATCAGAGTACTACGTCACTGCTTTAGTGGTGTTCATTTTTAATTTTCTACCAGAGTATCATCAATATAATAAAACTTTGGTTTTATACTGTTTGACGTCATAGATTGTCGTGACTACTGAAGCTTCACAGAATTTTAATGAAATACAAAACGCAATTGGATTTCTTCTCGCTATTTGTGGTACATGTTTCGTATGCACTTAGGTGCATTCCGCAATATTCGGCAGGAGTTCGTAATCAGGCGACTGGGACTTTTAAAAATGTTGAGAAGGGTAGTAATATTTTACATTCCCTTAAACTGGATTTTCTCAAAATTAGTGTTTTATTTCATATGATATATTCCTGCCTGATTATATGTAAAATTGTAATGTTGGAAGCTTATAGGTAGTCCTATTACCTGTAACGGTGTTACATACCTGCATCACGTCGGCTCGGGCTCGTGTCAGGGCCACTTACGTATTGAAAGTGAGAAGTCGTTCTGGTGTCCGTGGCCGATGGTCTGCGTTGACGACACGGTTTCCATGAAGTGTGCTTCACGTGGCGGCCGAGCGGTCCGCTGGCTGGTGCACAACTGGGAGCTCTGGTATCCTCAGCCATGCTTCTCACCTATGATTCTTAACGTGTTGGAGTGCTCACGTGCGCTACAATATCATGTGACGTTGATGGAACATTCCATTTCTATTCGAAGAGATGTTCTGCGGTTTCGAGGAGGTTCCTCCACGTCGAAGGCGATGGTGACGGTTCCAGACTTCCGACAGCAAAACCCATCACAAACAGCAAGACGGTGGACGCTCTGGGGAGGCCAATCTATCGGAACATTTAACACTGTAATTTTAAGAAGGGGGAAAATTAATGTTGTAACTTTCAAATGTAGGGTTGCAAATCAGGTTACCTGAAACGAAGTAAAATTTTCGCAATATTGAATGTTATGTAAATTTGTTTCATGTATGTGGTAATTCATTTTAAATATGAAAATAAATATGGGGTAAGACTGTAAATTATAAAGAAGAGTTAATTGTGGTACCCCTATTTAGAATTTTTTTTATCGTGTCCAACTATATTGTTCAGTCTGCTAGTTTATGCTATTACGTTTCTCCATACTGTTTAATGACACGTCTTAACTGTGGGGTTTATAAAGTTAGAATATGATTATTTCGACATGTCATTGTAATTCAAAAAGGATAATAAAAATACCTTTTGTTTATTTTTGCCATTGCATCATATTTTGAGAGGGCTATTTAAAAATGAGGAGAGAGTGCCCGTGAAAATATATTTGAAATTTTAATTGTTTTCTGGATGTATTGAATGCGCTGTGAAAAATTTTTTTTTTCGTTTTTTCTGTTTTTTTTTGGATATATAGACTCCGACTAGGTTATCATGGGGGGCATGATTGGAGAGGCGGAATGTGTGTTGTGCATGCTTCATTGTGCTGGTGCCTTTTTTGGGCGTACCAACGTTTTAGGAATATCTGAGATTAAATTAAAATTTTTAACAACAAAAAAGAGGTTTTCTTTATTAATTGTCTCTTCTAATCGTGGCGCATGTCTTAACTTTCTTAAAACTGCAATCGCTTCTAAATCTACTGAAACAGATTACTACATCCCTCTTGGCCAGCTCATAATATTACTTTAGGAAGCTCTGTGACCAATTAAGAATTTTTGCAGATAAACTTAATCTGCGCAGTGACTCAGCGACCGAGAGATTAAACTACGGACGCTGCAATTATGAAAACTGTGATCTTTTGCTAACCAAGCCATTCATCGAGCATTTCCGTACTTCTTCTTTTATCCACGTCTCGCTGAAAGACCCTAGCTGCGAGGGAAAAAAGGCAACGCGAAATAAATGTAGAACCGTTTATTTTGGCGCTGAAAAGAGGCGGTTAAATGGCGTACTCGCTCGAATAGGGCGGCAGAGTGTTGAGGGAATGGAGTTTCTTTTCTGGGTCCCGCGCTCGTTACGGCAGACTGGGCTCTGGCGGAGGAAAGAAACATTTCCTCTGAAATCGTTTATGGAAGCGGGAAATGTCAATCTGACGTTCTTTGTTAGCTGAATAGCATAAGTAGTCACAGAAATGTACCGATCCAAAAAAGTATACACTTTATTGTAAGTGTCGATTGTTCTGAAGTATCCGCGCACTGTTAAATAATTTTGTAAACCTACACAGATAGACTAACAGTGTAAATGGCTGCTATCGCGGTAGTTTGTAAATACATGCAGTTTACTACCCCGCAAAGAACAGGAAAAGTCAACGTTTATCACGCTTATAGCCTTGATTTAAATCACGCTATTTTGAGCCCAATTGGCACTCCAGAGCCGAAAGTTTTTCAAAAGATGATATTGATAATTTGGCTTTTATGATTTTCTGTAGCCATGAGGTCTTCAGGATTGTTATTTTCGTTCAGTCTGTTCTGAAAAACACTACACAGCGCAGAGTTTAGCTATTTTGCACATTCATTTTTTTTTAATAAGCGTAAGAACTTGCGCAATGCCAACTGTGGCAGTAGTATAGTTTGGGGAAGTCTGAGGCAACGGGACTCGGGAACTGAGCTGCAACTGACCGTCGCCATGTTGTGACGTCACCCGACCACCATATTGGATGTGAGTGACCTTGTAATCATGCTCGTGNGACCGTCGCCATGTTGTGACGTCACCCGACCACCATATTGGATGTGAGTGACCTTGTAATCATGCTCGTGACCTTGCCGCATGACTGTCTTGGATAACCTTGTGCCCAAAAAATTCCAAGATTATTCCAAAACCATTTTAAAAATTCCACGAAATTCTCACAAAAACCGAAAAAATTAAATATAAACCTACCAGCAGGACGTTGGCGTTCGATAACAGGTGGAGCTACTAAGCTCCCGGCACGAAAACTAGCACACGACCATCCCTCGCCAATTGTTATTGGCTGTTAATTCAGGAAGCCTCCACTGCACTACTACTTTGTTTTTTATTGGTTATTAAGTCGGCTCCTTCCCAGACCCCCTTTTTTCAATTACACCCCTCCAATCCAACTAGCCACTCTTTGCTCAATCAGTTTTAGATTTCTCTCGTTAACTAATTTTATTTAGTATCAATATTTTTACACGCATACGAAAATCCTTAGGTAGCTATCTAAAAACTTTTATCTCGTCTTCGACGGTGATTGTCTCTCACACTACATATGTTTTTCCACTTTCCCTCAAACTTACCACATACGTGTTTAAACTACGCTCTAACCTTCCTGACCAGGGACGAGCCGTACATCAAACACTTGTAACCATAGATAATTTTTTTAAATATATTTTTCTGATATAAAAAATATTCATATCACACCAGAGCCACAAGGACATTTTACGCAAGTGTTTTAGAAGCCAGGTTATAAATTTTGAAGACATGAATTTTTGCCAGAAAAATTATTTTGTTGCAGCCACCAAAAAACCAGAAGATAATATTTTCATTTCAGAAAACCCTACAGTTCAATGCAGAAAAATCACCCAAAGGTTTAAAACATAGTTACAAAAACGCAGAAGAAACACGCAAATGCAAAAACCCATGTACAAAAAATTTAAAAATCATCACACACAATGAAATGTAGAGGACATCTATAAACAAAAATTTACAAGAAAATTGCAAAATACCAGTGACATGGAACATCCACATACAAAAAAGTAGTAAAAGTACACAAAATAAAATGAGGAGTACACATAAATATTATAATAAGTATAGGACATTGTGCATATACAATCATTATTAGCTGTCTCTTGTCCTCTGTCCATCTTAGTACCACCTTGTTGATGCACATGCTGGTGCGAGCGTATTATGTGGACCTTTGCCCTCATGGTCATATGATTGACCAAAACATCATTGAAATCTTCAAATTTTATTTTATTCCTTAGAACACACTTCTAAATTCCCTTGTCACACTATGTGATTTCCCACCACCTCGCATTTGTACGTATAAAATTTCGGCCGCAGCCCTACATATTCGTGCATGAACTTACTATTGCACTCATCATTGAACTTTCCCCACTATCTTCTGGTTGGTGGGCTAAAAGCACTTGTGGTTCTTGGTGTAGCTGCTAGTGTCGAACTCGGCAAAGAACTGTGATTCCGAAATCATGTCCTCGTAGAAGTCCTGTGCTCAAATCCTGTACAGGAACGAGTCCATGTCCATAAACAATAGCTGCCGGTCTTCTCTATACTGAGTCCTCATCATGGCATAATGAAAATGGTGTTTTATAGATTTGGATATGTCTAGCAACATGAACCCTGGTTAAACGGGGTTGTCAAAAAGTATTTTTTCATGCTGCAGCCATGTCAGGGAAAGATTTTTATGTAAGTTGTTCGGTACATAAATGTCGGTTTTGTTACCAATTTCCCGAGTCGTTTTTCACTGCATAACAATTCAACATTCAACATAACAATTATTTTGTTTTCTGTTAGTTTGCCAAAAGTTGTATTGTTTGCTGATTAAAAAAAATATTTTTCTAAATTTTTGGTGCGGTAGACACTTAAACGTCATAACTTTAGTTATTTTTCGAAATCGGATGCAGTTTGCTCGAATTGATTTGATCATTCTGTGTATCTTGGTGAGCTTAACTCCATGTTGCAAAGCCTGCTTAAGGTTACAATAAAGAAATATGTAGTGACTCTCTTCTTATAGCGTTGTATCAAGCTTTGGCTGTTTCNAGCCTGCTTAAGGTTACAATAAAGAAATATGTAGTGACTCTCTTCTTATAGCGTTGTATCAAGCTTTGGCTGTTTCGAGCCCCGTGGACACTGGTTGACAGGGAGGAAAGGCAAGTTACGTCATTCCTCGTGCAGGACCGCGAGATATCCGACATCCACCTCTAGGACGTAACCTGTAACCCTCTTCTGTGGTATGTATATGACATCGATGTCCATGTCGGCCCACTTGAAGTAGCGTATTTGCAATGGCAATAACATGATCCAGCCATACAGGTTGTTTACATCTAGGCACTCANGGCCCACTTGAAGTAGCGTATTTGCAATGGCAATAACATGATCCAGCCATACAGGTTGTTTACATCTAGGCACTCAAGGAAGCTAGTATGCTTGGTGGGATCGTATTTTTCTGGCGCATCGATGTTATTCATCACAACATTTTGTTTGATGCNAGGAAGCTAGTATGCTTGGTGGGATCGTATTTTTCTGGCGCATCGATGTTATTCATCACAACATTTTGTTTGATGCACTGGGCCACCCTTCCATGGATCCCATCCTCGAAGTAAATGTGCATGCCATAATCAGTCAGAAGCTCAAGATCGACCCCAGTCTTTTTCATCATGATGTTGAATGCAAATCCCGGCGCGCTGACATAATGTACACAGTCTAGTCTGTGTGTCGAAAAACACAAATTTCTAAAGTTTTCAAAAACGTCTGCCAGAATAAGCATACCAGCTTCAGGTAGTGCTCGGAATATTCCTTAACACTGGTACAACAAAAGTTTTACCACACCTTCTAGGCATGGGTGTATACTTCATAGCCGATACCCAAGTCAGTCAACTTATAGAATTCCTCTTTTGGAGGCAGCTGGTGCTCATCCAAATTCTGCCAACTCTCGAAGTAATCATATGAGAAGATGAATTTGCATGTGATGAGGGGCAGTTGACTTCCACTCGAGAACTTCTTTGTGTAGTTAAATTTATTTCAAGGTAGGTACTCGACCAGAGACTCCAGACTTCGGGCCATGAACCGGAATGTATCGACGAACTGAATGAAAAAGTGGCCGCCCTGCGGCTTTGAAAATGTGATCATTTATTCACTCGTATGTGGTATGATGAAAATATCTTATTNAAAAAGTGGCCGCCCTGCGGCTTTGAAAATGTGATCATTTATTCACTCGTATGTGGTATGATGAAAATATCTTATTAGTCATACTTCAGCTGCTTGAAGATAAATTTCTCATAATATCTCATGTTGAGGAAATACGACGGGTTTATTGGGGCGGTGGTGCAGCAAATTGCAGCTGGTGAAATCAGGCACGATGTACTACCCGGTGAAGTGATCGTGGTCCCGCACTTTNGGTGGTGCAGCAAATTGCAGCTGGTGAAATCAGGCACGATGTACTACCCGGTGAAGTGATCGTGGTCCCGCACTTTACAGTTTTCCTCAGTAAATGAAGCAACACAGTAACAGCATTCTACGGGCATAAGAGGCTCCATTGGCTTTGATGTGGAATAAATATATTTAACTTTGAGTAGATACGTTTGGGGAAGTTTGAGGCAAAGAGACCTCGGACTGGGGCCCAAGCCGACTGGCTGCCATGTTGTGATCTCACCCAACCACCATATTGGATCAAAGTGACTTTGAGTTCATGTTCGTGAATATGACATCGAACCTGTGCTTGTGACCTTAAGTGAGCTTAATGCAAAAATTCCAAAAAAAAAANTCATGTTCGTGAATATGACATCGAACCTGTGCTTGTGACCTTAAGTGAGCTTAATGCAAAAATTCCAAAAAAAAATGTCATTATTCAAAAAAAATTATATTAAGACATACATGTAGGAGATCCAGAGTTCGATGGCGGGTAGAGTGAATATGATCCATGCAGNAAAAAAAATTATATTAAGACATACATGTAGGAGATCCAGAGTTCGATGGCGGGTAGAGTGAATATGATCCATGCAGATTGAGCAGACAACGACTGAAACTTATCAATATTCAATGGCAGTTTAATCGGTATGACTCCACCCAACTACCAAATTCTTCATTGGTTTTTTAGACGGCTCCTTTACAGCCTTCATTCTTCCCATATCACATCTGCTGTCCATTTGTTTTTAGTATCGCTCAGTAGAGCACACTGGTAACTCATATTCTGAACATCAGCCCTCAGAGTTCCTGTCTGCCAGAGTGTTATCGATCTGTATCGAATGTTTGCGAGTTTCATACTTACAAAGTACGTTAATTGACCTTAAAATTTTGTTTTACTTCCAACATAATTATTATTTTACATTTTAATAATTTTATATACAGCAGGTAATTTTTATCTAAAGTGCATTGAAAAGATATAATTTGCTGCATTTTTTTTAANTTAATAATTTTATATACAGCAGGTAATTTTTATCTAAAGTGCATTGAAAAGATATAATTTGCTGCATTTTTTTTAAACTTATTTTCTTCAGCAATGTACAACATTATAAATGCCATTGAAAAAAATGCACATTCAAAGGTACATTATTTGCAATCTTCAGTGTTCACCACTATAGGTCTGCATCGCCAACCCAAGAATTCTAGCCGCCGGTATACACTACCACTGCACATACGAACGTCCATTATGCAGTTTCAGCACATTTTGGGACAAATACAAATCTGGGAACATTGCGTAGCAGCTACCGCGGATGGGAACATTGTTCTGATCCTCGAAAAAGTAAGTACTCAGAGTATAGTCTCATATGAATCGTTCACGAAAATATTCGGGGCTCCCATTTGCTGTAAACCCATTCATGGAAATGCCTTTCTGTTTGAAGATTCGCACCAGGTTACCAACATTGGCTTTAGTCCTGCGAGGATCCATCCTCTTCATAATAGTGTACACTGTCTAAAGAAAGGAGTTGTCTTTCACAACTTGGAGCTTCATGTGTGCGGTCGAGTGCACTGTAGATATATATTCCTATACGAGTTTCAGGAGTATATCAAACCACTTGTTGTCATTCGCAGCGAACTGCCAACAAATATTACCGTTCAGAGTTCTGTTTAAACTCAGTATTATAGATACCTTGATATTGCTGTATGTGGAATAATTGTTTATGGCGTGTTTCTTCATCAGGGCCTTGAACTTCGCATTTTAATATTCCTTGCCCTGGTTGGTTTCCAGATNTTGTTTATGGCGTGTTTCTTCATCAGGGCCTTGAACTTCGCATTTTAATATTCCTTGCCCTGGTTGGTTTCCAGATTATTCGGTATGCATCCTTCGCGCAACACATATATCATGGCCTCAGTGACATGGCATTAATTTTTAGAGTGAGAGAGTGAGTGAGTGAAGAGATTTGGGCGGCTCTTAACAGCGAGGTCTTGAGAGCCGATTAGGGTGATTGAGATGACAATAGAGCAGAACCAGAATGAAAGGGTGGGGAAATAAGAGATCCCCGAGAAAACCTGCTGACCAGCAGTATCGTCCAGCACGATTTACAAATGCGATTTTTTTAGCGTCCAGGCCGAGGATTGAAGCCGGTTCGCATTTGTGGAAGGCGAGCAGGCTAACCATTTAGCCACCATGGCCCCTGTATTCAACGAATTGACAGGCCATGCCCAGGCGAATTTGTTATATGCATCAATGATGGTCAACGTGTATTTGTAACCCTTGTTGACACAAGAGTATAGTATCATCCCTACGAGGTAAATTTTAAATAGGTCGTTCATCTCCAATATCACGACATTGGGGCAGCAGTAGTTGTATCTCACAGAAACATGCAGTTCATTGGCGATACCCAATCTACTCATTGTATTTAGCCTCCCTCCTTAAAATCTTCGATGATTAGAATTATATCATTCNCATTGGCGATACCCAATCTACTCATTGTATTTAGCCTCCCTCCTTAAAATCTTCGATGATTAGAATTATATCATTAGTTTTTGAGTAATTTCCAACCCTTAGTGAAGTGAGCAGTAGTTGTAGCCTATCGGCTAACTTGTTCGAGTCGCACAGGAAACATAGTCTTTCTTCTTGTCGTCGTCTATCTTCTTAAAATATTCACCACTTTTAAGTGCTAATCTGTTACAGAGGTCCGCGAGAATGTCGATTTTTTCATAATCTTCATCCTCATAAGCACCAGACTCGGAACCGTTATCTTGGCAAAGCGCATGCATGAGTTCGAACAGCTAGTAATCTAAGAGGTCGNATAAGCACCAGACTCGGAACCGTTATCTTGGCAAAGCGCATGCATGAGTTCGAACAGCTAGTAATCTAAGAGGTCGGATTATGTAATATTCCTGGGCTCTTTTTGAAATAGAACTTCGTAAATCTCAGGGATTCCATATGTCTTACAATCCCGTACTTGGATGAGCCCACCTGGTAGGAACACTGTTCTATTTGCTTTGAGGAATCATTTATC
This sequence comes from Clitarchus hookeri, assembly GCA_002778355.1. NCBI lineage: Eukaryota > Metazoa > Arthropoda > Insecta > Phasmatodea > Phasmatidae > Clitarchus > Clitarchus hookeri. The sequence goes on from NQII01008733.1 coordinate 34,893, forward strand.
ATTATGCTTATATACACCTGATATCATATCATTATTGCGAGATGTGAACGATTGCATGTACAGGTGAACCAGAGCATTGGGTTTGAGGGCTCTCTTCCGTACCTTTTTCTTGTGTGACAAATCCTTTAACCAATCCATCCCCCGATCTGTTTATTTATCTTAATGTTTTTGCTTCTTCATAGAGCCAGCAGTATCGCCGATTTCAGTCTTCACCTCTATAGGGGCTCCATCGTCTTCTCAGAGGACATCGAAACGGCGAGTAATGAGCTCAAAAATTAAATCATTTTTATGGTCGTATGAAAGTCTGGTTCTGTAAGCGAGAAAATACTTTGGGTGAACCAACTGAAACGCTCGATACAGGTTGTTAGCAATTTCTGACACTACACTGAATAAAAATTGTTGCTGTTGCTCTCTTTTATAAGTTTAGTCATTAGTCTCGAACAGAAGGCTTTCGTTCTAGTCAAAGCATATGCTGCAAACATCCGATATGATCCTTGTTTGTTTTCGAATATCTGTTTTCGTGGCGAGGTGGCTAAGTGCACATTTCATAGTTATTTTCCAAGATTTCAGATTCTCTTCATTTTGCGCACATGCTACATTAAATATCTCGGTAATTTGCCTTTCAGCGGCATTTAAATGTTTGTCTATGGTCATCATATCGCAAACAGTCTTGTTCTTCACACGATCCCTCTTCGCCCCGAGATCAGACAAGTAAATTCAAAATAATTTTTTCTGTTCTATTAACATATGCGTAATTCTGAGCTGATGCCATTAGCAGCTTCGAGGAAGAAATGCTTAGTAACAGCATCCTCGGATCGTTCGGGTCCACCAACATTTCGAATTATTCTTCTACCAGCATCGCAAGTTCCATCGTTTCTTAGTACGAGACAGCCTACAGCTTCTTATTTTTTCAATATTTAGATCAAGACAGTTTGCCCAAATTTTATATTGTTTAACTCATTCTCTATGGTTAATGATGAAATGATCAAATCAGCATCAGTACCTCCTGTTATAAAGGGGCCAGTCATTTATGATCTAAAAAATCCATACTTGTGGTTCCAGAATATGGATCAAAAACTCTTAAAATCTGATAACATCATATCCGTGTTTACATGATCTTTGTAAACATGTCCCAAATTCATATCGTTCGTGTAAAATAACACCAACACATTTGCATTGCTGTGGAACAGCTAATTGGTCATTAGAGAATTAGTGTGTCTGAGGTACACATAGTCTTTATTCGAATGCCACCCCATGCTAAGGTATGCCAATATACATGTTTGCTTCTAGTAGGCACATCATCGAAGACGAGCACAAAATTTGGAACCACATTTTGGTTATCGCTGAATGGGAAATAATCCAAACAATACATGGCCTGCAGTATGCATGCCAGTTGCTGTTACTTTGGTTGCTGGCTCAATTTCGAGTATAGGTACATGTTCTCGAACTGAATACCATTCTCTTCTTCCAGCAGGCTGAGTAGTACACATGACTTGCCACAATTTTATGGTCCATCGATGATGCACGTCACAATACTGGGCAACATATCACAATGACGAGAGTCACATAACAGTTCGGCATCATTCACTCTAACTTGTATGGGAAGACTAAAACTATTCTTTACGATATCCACGATACTGAAAATAAAAGTGTAAAAGGAACATATTCATACATTTCGCGCTCAGTTCAATACGACACCTCAAAGAAAAAGATCAATTTCTGAAAAGGTGTCGTTNAACATATTCATACATTTCGCGCTCAGTTCAATACGACACCTCAAAGAAAAAGATCAATTTCTGAAAAGGTGTCGTCGACATGCTGTTCAACGGTCTGCAGATTCTGAAGACCGGAAAAGTCTCTAGCTGAATGGCTGACATACAATAAGAAGGACATCAACGCCCTGGACGAACCATGCAAGCAGCACGACATCGCCTGTTTCCAGCAGAAGGATCTCTAATCCAGGAATATTTTTGCAGACAATATACTTGCAAAGAAGGCCAACGAGATAATAAAATGATAACACATCTAACCCGGAGAGAAAATTGCTGCCTGGGGTGTATCCAACTCTATGACAGCCAAAGTGACAATGGGAATGGATGAAAAGAGCAAGAGAAAGGTACATGTTAAAAAGGGAACAGGTGTAAAGGGCAAGGTAAAGCCACAAGTGAAACGAAAAGTGATGAAAAGGGAAAAAAGGCACGCAAGAACAACTAAACTTCTACCAGCGGATTTTTGCAATTCCTTTTGCCTTCACTCGAGGCTGGAGGGTAGAAGCGGAATCACTGGAGGTGTCGTCTGAGCTATCAACACAGAATCGAACGAACAGAAGCAATTGTCCGAGGCCCAAAAGCACAATGCAAATATGGAAGCTACTGCCATGGGTTAAAAACATGACCAAGTCTATACTCAGTAGGAGACAGGTGTGTGGAAAAGCGATGCAGCACGAAGAGGCAGTCTTGCATTCACTGCCTGAAAGACATTTAACAAATGTGTATTTGGAATTGTTTGCACGCAATCTGAAGATTCATAACTTGTGAGACATGTACGTGTGAGATGCTTTGTCGCCTAATCCCAGGAGTGACGAATGTGCTGTTATGAATCTGGAAACGACCTCAGGATCTGGTATGCACTGGGTAGCATATGTAAAATGGGGTGAACGAGCAGACTGTTATGACTGTTTCGGTAATTAGCATTCACCACCCAAACTCCTATGTGCCACCACCATGGTGCATCCTCATTAACATATAATTACGAAATGAAACAGGTGTCAAACATGAGATAATGTGGACATTTGTACCAACATTCCCTTGTTCGTTTGTACAAATAATTGAATAATATGGCCATACATCGACAGAAAACCATCAGTAATGTCGATAACGCTTACCTAGATGGGGCGTAGCTCCGAACAGCGTGTGGTACTCTTTCTGCAACTCGACCTGGAAGGGGATAATGCATTGATCTGGTCGATTTTCAAACCTACAATGTGGTACCGAACATCAATGAAAAAAACTGCAAGTTGTACCTCGGGAAAAGTTTTAATGTCTCCCTTAATAGGTCACTTTTGAAAGAGACGAAATTGCAAGATACATTCAATTTTCGCTGTCCCCTGACACAGAATTTGGACTCCACGGAAATTTAAATACTGTAAAAAGTGTCAGCAGATGGAAAGAAAATATTGATTTTACTAAGCCGGTTCCAATTTTAACGATTTTGGTGTTCAAGGCACGCATCTACGAATCTGGCAAAACACATGAGTCACCGGATCCCGTAAGTATCTTGCCAGTAAAAGTGATACTAATCAAATGCTATTTGGCCTTTAGCACATNACCGGATCCCGTAAGTATCTTGCCAGTAAAAGTGATACTAATCAAATGCTATTTGGCCTTTAGCACATACCTCAATGGCAGGATGAGCAATATGCTGCAGGTATTTTCACCTATGGCCACTCTTAGTTTTAAATTGGTCATCGTGCCACAATGCGTCATTCACATTCCGGTCATCTCGAAGAGAGCCCGAGAGCTGGTCGTCTCAATCGTCGACCAATATGGAGAGTTGGGGAAATTTTGAAACTAAGAAATCACTCTACGACTTCTGTGATGGGGTCACACTAACTACCAGCACCTGCCTTAATAAAACCCATGCCATAAGCTGCTGTTGTACGATATATTCTTGGATTGACTGCTGACGTTAAGAACGTGGCATCTTGCCTGGGTGTGTGTGCCCCATTGGACTCGCTCGTGTCGCCAATGGTGTTAGTGGGAGGGCTGGAAGTATACCAAACGCTGGCCTAACTGCCCGGCTTCCTCATAAGGTCGCTCCCCCTCTTCGACTACGTGTTATCAAGAACATCGGAAGACATGCGTGCAGCATGTGTCATGCCACCATGGGGCGTTGCCTACACTCCATAAACGTAGCAAAAGTTCGAGAATGGAGCGTTGAATAGATATAAGTAATGGCTTCTAATTTTTTCGATGAGAAGCAGAGAGTGACTTTGCTAGGATAACGCAATGTTCCTATCTACAGGGGAGGGGTGGGTGTGAGCTGCCAAAATTATGTAATAAATATTATGTATTTGCCCTATATGGGTTTTAATTTTTTTTAATATTTAAAATTTAGTAATGTAAATTTAAATTTCAAGTTATGGTAAGCAGTAGTTTTTTTGCTGTATAGCTGAGGGTATTTCCATGTGACTTTGATTGGGTTTATAATTAATAATATTGTGTCAATTTTTTGGCCACCATGTTAAGTCTGTGTGTATTTTTGATGAGGCTTTNGTGTGCCCCATTGGACTCGCTCGTGTCGCCAATGGTGTTAGTGGGAGGGCTGGAAGTATACCAAACGCTGGCCTATCTGCCCGGCTTTCTCATAAGGTCGCTCCCCCTCTTCGACTACGTGTTATCAAGAACATCGGAAGACATGCGTGTAGCATGTGTCATGTCACCATGGAGCGCTGCCTACACTTCATAAACGTAGCAAAAGTTCGAGAATGGAGCGTTGAATAGATATAAGGAATGGCTTCTAATTTTTTGGATGAGAAGCAGAGAGTGACTTTGCTAGGATAACGCAATGTTCCTAACTAGAGGGGGGAGGGGTGTGAGCTGCCAAAATTATGTAATACATATTATGTATTTGCCCTATACGGGTTTTCATTCTTTTTAATATCTAAAATTTAGTAATGTAAATTTAAAGATCAAGTTACGGTAAGCAGTAGTTTTTTTGCTGTATAGCTGAGGGTATTTCCATGTGACTTTGAATGGGTTTATAATTAATAATATTGTGTCAATTTTTTGGCCACCATGTTAAGTCTGTGTGTATTTTTGATGAGGCTTTGAAAAATGACGTCATTTATAGTTAAACTGAAAGTTTTTCATTTGCAAAACCACACATACTGTGAGGGTCTCAGCTCTTCGACCATTGAAGGAATGCAGAAGAGAGTGGCAAGAGCCGCTCCGCACATGTCCCTCTTTCAAATACGGCATCCGATAACAGAGAGTGGTAACTCATTTTAACGTATACTCTCCGGAGTAAAAACATTTATTCGCCATTTAAAAGTTGCTACGCCCAGTCTTCCTCGGAGCCAGACTCTCGCCATGCAGAAGCCGTGCTGTCAGTATCTGAATTTCATTATCGCTGTACTATTACAGTCACTGTTACTGCTGTTGGCTCCTTCACTGTTGTTTATGTAGTCCACTATGTCCGGAAGAATTTAGTATGTTAGAAAATATTGTTGTTATATTTTTCTAAATGTTTGCAATACCCATCACCGTCGTGTCCAGTGACTCACGAATGAGCTAATTCTGTTAAGTTCTGGAAAGATTTTAAGTGATAATTAACCAGTTATGTTTTTGTCTAACCCATATCTTTAATTTGCCCATGCAAACTCATTCGCATTAACATCGGACATATATGGTGATATTCTCAGAACTGCTGGACAGTGGGAGAGTAATTAATTTCTCTATTAATGTTTTTATTACATCCAATTTATAAAGTCAACTTCGTGCATAGATTAATTACAAGATACGCCTTTCCTCTTTAACAATTATATCACATCACAATTGAAATATTTTTTTTTGTTGTTGTTTATATGCTTGCATGGAGTAGTACGGTGCATTATCCGTTAATAAAACCAATTTTTCTGGCATATTCGGAAGCAGTATTTTTACCACGCACTTTTCAAAATCGAAGTAGTCCATTTGACTTTGATAGTCGCCGCTAACTCATCAATCAGTGTACACGAGCTTCACAATGAAAACAAACGCATTCCTGCTCCTTGTGTGCACTACTAGTCCTTTATTCGCACTGTTCACAGTTACAACAAAATATTTGGTATGTTGCCCACACGTTGAAAAATTTAAGTTTCTATCAACCGAGATTTCGTCAAAGAATACTATTTGGCGTCGAGTTTAATGGAAGCGGCTTATTTTAACGAAATAGTAATGTCACCATTTCACAATAGCTGCTGTCTGTACAAGTAATTTACGCTTAGATTGACACTTTCTCCACTTGAAACCCAAGCCTTTCAATAATCTGTTGTGTAATTTTGTACCTCATAAAAAATTTATTTTCTTTCTACTGGTAATAGATAGGCGATTATTGACACTTTTTATTCGCAATCATTAAAACTGTGAACAATTATTCCGAATTAAACATAGAAAAAGTCATCAACAGACAATACATTGTGCTGTATTACGCTTGCTTGTTTCTTCCTCGGAGAGGATAATGCTAAGTTTGGGTCTGATTCATAAAGTTAAGACTATCTACTTTTTTATGGTTTTTCACTGACAACAGTATAAAATTCTGCGTGGTGACTAGCCCGTTTTGCGAAAAAAAAAAAAAAACAAGAGAGAAGGGTCATGATATTTACATTTTTCGATAACATTACTTATTACTTCCCGTCCTTTAACAAAGAATAACTTTGTTCTTTGGAGAAAACATTTTATATTCCTAATTGTTTGAAAACTACGAAAATATAAGAATAATTGCTAAAGACCCTTGTACAGTAAACTCACAATAAAATCTCACTATGCACTCACGTGAAAGATTCTTTAAGGATCGATACTACACGACGCAAGGCCCATTAGCAGTGAGACACTTCCTCCACCATCAGTCCCTCTCTCCGAACCAAGTTTCTTACCTCACAACCCCACCTCACCATCATCCAGGGTCGGAGAGATGGAAGTATCCCTAGACAACTGATGGGAGGTCTCTTTGGTGTTGCACTGGAGGAAGTGGATACGGGGTACTTGTCTCAAGGGGCGGCAAGCTTCCGCTACACGTGGAAAGATTACTCTGCCACTCNTAGACGGGATACTTGTTTCAAGGGGTTGCAAGCTTCCGCTACACGTGGAAAGATTACTCTGCCACTCTACTTCCATCAGCGTGGTCAGTTGCAAGGAGTAGATCAATTTAGTGTTCTGGTTTTGGTGCTTACATCTTCGGTTTGTCAAACTATTGAATTGGGTGAAATTGTGGTGCACAAACTCTTTCTAACATGACTGATAAAGGAGTAATTCGTACATCCTTGGTCCACTCGTTATGATATATACCGTTGCAAGCAGCTTTGATAGACGCAAGAATAGTCTTTATAGCCGAGGATAGCATTTACCTGCTGAGATAGCTGATGTGGGAGTTGGTGCGGAAAGGCGGATCTGCTAGTAGAGCCAAAGGTGAGTCCATGGCAATATTTAAGACTTTGATAGACTCGCCTAGTGCCTTTGGTGATAGTTTTCCGGTAGTGCGTACCTTGAGTCTGGCAGCTGTGGTTAATTTTCTAGTGCAAATGGAAATAACTGTTTCTCTTTAAAATCTATGACCCATATATAAATTACGCTGATGTATAATTAAAAGTTCCGGAATCGTTGCAATGTGTTGTAGGGGCAAGCTATTCAGGAGTGGTTACCGTTTAAAATTTTTGTCCTGCTACGTTGAGTTGGACAGGTACACATATAGTAATTGCATGGAACCGTGTGAAAATAATATATTTTAACAGCCCATTGTGTCCATGCAAGAATTTTTATTGGTGTCAGTTAGATGGACAAAAGTATTGTGATGAATGTAATTTAGTTGAAACCATGTTTTTTTTAACTTAATTGCCATAAAACAGTATATTTTGTGCATTTGCAACAAAACTGCAAAATGAGAGGATTTGTTAAGGTTAGTTATTGAAGTATAGTAAATTATTGGTGGTTCCAACCAGAAAGATAACATGGAGGTTACGCCAATGCGACAATGTAAAATTCGTTTTCGAACAAATCATGATACGGAAAATGTTTTTAAAAAAAGATAAGGAAATTTTGTGTAGAAAAGTTATAATGGACAAGAAGTTTGGGACTCAGAGAAAGATGTACTGCAGGTAAATGGAGAAAAACAGGTTGGTAGGAAATAGAAGGAAAATAAAGATGTAGGTTTTCAAGAACCAGGAAAAAGTGTAATATGTTTCAGATGTGGAACTCCGGGCATTTTCAATTTAATGGTCCATTGCGGAAAAAAACCCACTGATATTGGTGCCGTTGCAAACACAAATCTGTAAAATAAAAATAGTTTCTTGTTTATTTCATTAACTATTGGTGATTTGCAAGTGTCCGCATTGGTTGTTTCAGGTGTGTTTGTGTCCCTAATGAAAAAGGAAATTTGTAACCAAATTATATGTGACACACCAGCAGTCACTGTGAAATAAAAAAGTGGAGAGTCGATAGTTTTTCTCTGCCGGATGGAGGTTTGATCAAATAAAGTTATATTGCTTTGATTAAAATTAATGTTGGACCAATTTTTTTTTTTAAGTTGTCGCATGATGTAATATTTAGCACAGAGTTGTTAGGCAGTACTCATGCCTGTATTGATGTAGCTAAACAAGTGTTATGTTCACTTTAACCTCTGATACTGTTGTGTTGCAGAATAAGCGGTCAAAATGCAGTAAAATACAGTTGAATGGTACAAATAAATAGTAGCGCAAGAATTGGAATAAATAAAAAAATAAATTGGTGAAGTTATTATGTCTATGTTAAGGCAACGCGTAGAGGTTCCTATAGTTTTAAAATTAAAAGATAGAGAAAAAGTGCTGTCTGTGCAATATCATGTGCCTTTACCGAAAATGCAGATTTTTAAACAGCTGGTCATTGGAACAGATTTTTAAACAGCTGGTCATTGGAACGCAGGAACAGAGTGTCATGGAAGAGACAACTCGCGCACGCTAGTCCGTTTTTTTTTTGGCCGACGAATGCACCTGGTCATTATAGTCTTATATGCCACTACAAGAATATAATTCAGGAATTGTATGTGTATGCACACCCAGTACAAGTCATGGAAGCTGTTTTTCAACATTTGCAGAAAGATCAATTATTTCTATCTTGGATTGTAATTCCGCTTTCTTGCAATGCGAATGACATCCTAATTATAGTGTGCTGTTAGCTTTTTTCACACCGTGGGGTTTCAAGCTATGTCACGAGTGTTAAACCACGTGTTCATATGGTTTAATTTTGACTTTGCCCTCATTGACGACGCACGTATTTATAGCAACATGTTGGGAGAGCACCTTAACTAACTATATAGGGATAGTGTCAGAAGCCTTAAGGATCGCTGGGTATAACGGTAAATACACACAATATTTGTTGAGCAGAACAGCACGTACGGTATTTGGCCTTCATGATTTCCGAATGGTATTTGCGTACGGACCCCGGAAATATCAAAGCTATTATAAATTTTCCCCCTCTGAAAAATTTGCAAGGCGTAAATATATTTTAGGTATAGTTGCATTCTATAGTAAATTCATAAGCAATTTTTCTTAACTCAAATAACCTTTAAATATGTTAAAAAGAAAATTTTTAATTTTATTTGGTATTCTAAACAGCAAAATGCATTTTAAGAATTGAAAGAAAGTTTAACAAACCCTTCACATTTCGCACTTGCAAAATTTCAGTGAAGAATAATTTTTCTAGCACTGTGATGCTAGTTCCATAGCCGTTGGTGATGAGTTGAGTAAAAATAAAAATGGAAAATGTTGTTCTGATAGCGTATGTTAGTAAGTTATTTACGCAGGTGGAAATAAAAAATTATATTTATGAAGAGTAATGCCACAGGTATATATGAGCGATGGAACGGTTTGCAGATTATTTAGATCACCCACAATTCCGTTTATTTATGGACATCTAAGCCGTGAGCTGGTTGTTAAAATCGCACAAATCAGCTAGCCGTTTGGGGTGGTTGTTAGTTTGTCTCGCGTTTTTAGAATGTAATGCGCATCAGATAACGGGGACATATAACTCGGTCGCCGACGCGTTGAGACCCATGATCTGGGAGGACGAGTTTGTGACAGGAATATAATAAGGTTCTTATGTATGCGGTCAGCAGAATGAAAACATTTCTGTAAGTATAAATGTTTTTTAATTAAACAGATTTCAAGAATTTGCGAGCGTATTGGTACAAATAAATAGCATCAAAATTCCGATGTAGAATGTCATAAATTACTTTCTGAAATAAAAAGTGTAAATTCTGGTTATGTAATACACAGTGGATTTCTAAGCGAATGGATAAATAAGGGTGAATTAGTGGCTTTTATTTCTGGAAAATTTACGACCAATGATTTATAAGTACTATTATGAATCATGTTATGGTGCACACGTAGGGCAGGACAAAATAATTAGCCGTGTGTTAGAACTTTTCAAGTGACCCGGTGTATTTGAAAACCTGGAAAATTGGATTGAGGGTAGCTGTGCGTGGCAACAGGCTAAATAAAAAAACCAGTAACTGGAAGAGCAATATGTTGGTACTGTAGCGTTGTATCCATGGGAGCATGTTCATTTAGATGTCACGGATTCATTGCCTAGCAGTATCTTTGGATACCTGTATATTTGATTTTTCGTTGATAGATCCAGTAAATTTTGTTTATTTTTTTCATTATGTATCATTAAACAAACAGAATGAAGTAAGGTGATCATGCACCAATTTTAAAGTGATTTGCCCTCTTTGTAAATACATATAATACTATGTATATTCTTTCTCATGAATTTAGATATTTAAATATTTAATGGGGGTAAAGATTGTGCAGACCACCCCATACTACCCTCAAAAGAGAATTTGGTAGACCGTTTTAATAGAAACCTTGTATTTTTTGTGGGGCTTTGAAAAATAATTCCATATATTGCGACCCCAAAATAACTTGTGAAACTGAAAGTTTTTCACCCTTTGCTTTAGCAAACCCAAACCTATGTATTCCTAGCCTCCTGATGGGAGGTCTCTGTCTCGTTGGAAAAGGGGTTCCACTGGAGGAGGTTGAGACAGAGTACCTGTCTCATGGGTTAGCAAGCTACCGACACGCCACATTTGAGAAGGTGGGAATTATATTTACGACGGCCAGAAACGATGAAACAATGTGCCATGCAAAACCTGCAATCAGTACACCGCAGGTTACTATGGTGATAGCACATACATATAAAATTTTCCTCCGCAGTTTCAATTTCGAAGTCGATAGTCATGGAAGAGTACCTACATATCAAAGAGCCGGTTGTTTTTGAAGACATTATCATGAAAATGGAACTTAACGCATACCAGACTTTCTGATCGCACCATACCTACTACCATCGGAAGTTCGGACTGCGGTCCAACACCAAGATATCTGCACTTTTCCATGCTAGTATTTCCTGCTGATAAGAGGGACTCTAACTAAAGAAGATGGGCCGAACCCAGAATCATTGAAATTTTAGCAATGGTATTCTTAACCTGATCGATCGCATCACATATTTTCTCAACGGTGTCACGATGGACCAGTCGCAAGATATGGGTATAGCCTCGAAGATCAAAAATTACCTTTCGCTCACGCCGAATGAGCTCTCTCCGGCCAAGATGGAAGGATGGAGTATCGAACACGATTAGAGTGTTCCTATATACCCTAGAGGCATATTCAAAGTTTCCATCCCCCTTTTCATGCAATTAAATTTTCCTAAAGACTACAAACGTTTTATAATTAATTCGAACCAGGAACTGGTGCTGCTTCTAGCTGATATGCCTGTGGACACCATTGTGGGTATAAGAGAAAATCTGGAGGTAGTCGAACTGAAGCTACAGTCTATTGAATGGATGCTGACTCATGTGATATGTTAGCACTTCTGAACGTATCAAGAATGTGTAAGAGGTTAAAAGCATATATATGGCTTTCAGATCTTGGAGTCTCGAGACATACCCTCCTGGATTGCCAGCAAGCCAGTACACCAACTGGATGGCGAAGTCCAGCTTTGCTTCTGAGAAACCGAGATGTATTGTCATCGGGCTACAAACCAGACATCTATACAATGTGAGAATGAGTCATTCCCAGTTCGATACATGTCAAATAGAAAATGTGATAATTGATTTGAATAGCAAAAGGTACCCATATGTTGATATGAACATATGTTTTGAAAATAGACTCTCCCTTCTCGCATACCAGAGGTATGATCAAATCTAAAATGCATATTATGGAAATGCTCAGTCCTCAATAATGAGCCCTGTCACATTCAATAATATAGCACAGCTCATGGATTCCGATGTGAGTAAACATAATGAGTGTATTGCCTCAGTGTGATCTACTTCTGGATCAAATTCAGGACTCATGGAAACATTACTGCACACATGTACGTTTTCTGTTTGATAGTGCACGACCTGCTCCTACCATACCATTGCCGAGACAAAACCATCAAAATACTATCGTGAGCACAGTGGAGAATATATAAATTTAGCTGTTCATGCACGATAGTTGTTTAACCGCCTTCGGGCATGATCAGCTTAAAATTTTATTGCAATCTGCAGGTATTTCAATGCCAAAATAGCTTCGTACTCAAGGATATCTCAGTGATCCACGAGGATGAGGGTAAAATGCAAACCTTAAACTTTCGACCTCCATACCCTCAGAAATGGTTAGATGAGAAGTGCAAGATACCAAAGGACTGACTGAGCAAGTATTACCGCGGAATGGAAACGGACGAAGGCAAGATTCCGTACTATTAAGTGTGAAACATGCTGCACGACATGCTGATGAAATACCCGAAGGCTCCGATTTATGAAGCAAGACATGAGCAGAAAAAATAACAGAGCGATATGTGTAAATTTGAAGTGGAAATTATCAATGTGCAGGCCGAGTATGGATGTCCTTTGCTTCGCAAACTCTATAAAATTTACGATTGGCATCGTCACATCTGCGACAGGTCAGAAACTGACTGGGCCTGTGAACGGAAGAACGTGCAGCTGCTGCACAAGTTGTATACCTCATTCTTAGACCTGTAATTGGCTGCCTAAAACTATACATGAAGTCACATATATTGGTTCGTAGTGTAAAAGAATTTAGTTTTTTATATGATGGCTCAATTGATCGACGTCCATTTCATATATAGGTGGGAAAATCGATCGGCTCTTTTAGTCTCGATCTAGAGGTTTGACTGTCCCTGCGACTTCATTCTATTCCACGAACATTTACGTAAATGTAAAACCAGACTACAGTAGCATGGAAAATAGTTTCATTGCGTAAAATGGATATATGTGCACCTACCGCGAGACCTGATATGGAGGGGCTCATCATTGGCGATTTGTACATTTTCTAACCCCACAGAAACCATCGCAGATTCAAGTGGATTTTTCAGGGCCATCAGCCTGCATCGTGTTCCACATGATGCTGCAGATGCAGCTGCCCTGCACTGAGAACCAAATCATCACCCCAGCCCAGACTCATGCTACCATCCACGCAACAGTCTGGGCTGTGTAGTTGCTCCAGGCGGACCACAAACCATCGGTCCGCTCCCAGCGATCTGGATCCAAGAAGGATACCACCAGCCAAATGACCAGACGCAATCGACTATATACACCTACTCGCAAACGTCACTGTCGCTGCCATGCGAGGTGTGTTCCTAGGGCTGCAGATGCTGGTTCTGACACCGACAGACCTGGTGTCGATGAGCTGGCTGTTGGTACTGGCACCATTAAGCCATCGATCAAAGAGGAGCCGGGACTATACAGCAATGATAATGCAGTGGATGGCGAGTCGGAGACAATTATTGCTGCTGCATGTAACGAAGGTCATCGTAGCGACCCTGTATTTCTTCAGCCTTTTATAGAGCACTGCTGTTTATTGCCATATGCGAATTGCCCATACTTTTATGGTATACCACTGTAGTGTTATATGGCACCGAAATATTAGCCATCGCGTCACTGGGAAATAAAAAAATTAAAAAAAGACCAGTGAAATAATTCTCAAAAGGGTCATTAATTGCCTTGATAGCATGTCTGGGGATGTCATTGTTCCGTAAAAACAAGTAAAAAGTGATGCGGGATTTTCAAGGTTATATATTTGATCATCAAAACGTGGTTCAGAGCCCACAAATAACATAGAATGAACATGGTCTTTAAAGGGCTGCATACAATGGCATACACCTTACAAATGTTTTATAAGTTATACTGCAGAATAACATCATGACTAATACACAAATGATCCATGCGAACTAAAGGTCTGTCATTCATACCACACAAAAGTTGTATCGTTAAATTGCGCCGTGAAATTGGTGCATAGATGTTACAATACTGAAATAGACACTAAAATATATGGTAACAATAATTATGCAAAATAAAGACCTACCAAGCCTAGCAAGGCTAGGTAACTATATAATGTTTATAAACCAATGAGTTTGGTTAAGCAACGTCCCTAATACAGAATGTTAACAAATACTGTGCCGCATTCATGAAACCACAATGTTATAGACGCAATCGGTAGTGACAACCATTGTGGTCAACATGTTGATATTATTGTAGGTAATCACGACCAAAAGAGTGCAGCATGATGAAACAAGTGAAGTACACTATACATGTATCTAACCGAAATAAGGTAAAGTCATATTGCAAAGGCTGAAGGCCCGAAGTACCAATACAAGGTGCAAACAGAAAACATGATACCAGAAAACTTGCCAAAATTACATTACATTTACACACGTAAATATTATAACAATGAATTCAAAATTCTGGACATAATTTGGGTGGCAGGGGCCGAAACCGAATTTAAAAAAAGAAGTTACTTACAAAACCTCCATTGACCATGATTCTGACCGCATCAGGGAGTTGCCTCACAACAGAAATACAATGAAGGCTGTACTATTTCATAGACGAAGACAAACACAATGTTCACGACGAAACATCAAGAAACAAAATACACATGTAGCAGTAGTTTACTTGTGGGCCCTCTTCACGGGGTCCGTCGGAAGGATACACATGTGGTCAGGTCTTCAGTTATCAGTGCGTGCGGACATCCCAAGTGGATACAAGGACAAAATGACAAAGGTGAGAAAGGGCAACGGTAAGGTGCAAGGGAAAACATTCAACATAAGCGTACATAGGGCCAAACAGCTAGCTTCTAACAAAAGTACTCAGCAAATCCAGGTAACGATTAATTTGAATGGTTCTCAATTCATACATGTTTACGGTTTTCAAGAGTCAAGTTTTACTGATTCAATATATATGTCCCTGTTATTTAATACTTCATATGGCAATTCTCATAACTATAACATCATCATTAATGAAGTATCAAACAACCATAAGCAAGATTATCTAAACTTCAAGTTACACTAATATAATATACATGCTTGTGCCAATACATATACGTACAAAGTGAACAAGTTATACCCTTCTCAATAGGAAAAAGTCATTCCAAGTGGAAAATACCAGAATAAAATCATTACAAGCATAGACACTGAAAAATTCACACTCTCTCTCACACACACACACACACACACACAGATATATATATATATATATATAGTAGGTAAATTACAGAGCATTTTATAGCATATAGCAGACTTCTAACAAATGAATGATGAGCATCGGGATGTACATGAACTTAGCATACTTTAGCATGGTAAACAATAACACACATTAGTGTAAGAAAGAGGGATACTCCCACTGAAACATTATACACCACAGACCAAGCTTTACCACACTTGCGGCTTCAAATTCGACACATTGACTTTCCTGTAGATTTTACCGGAGTCAGGATATCATAGGAGAATAGCATTTTCAGATAGAATTCTTTAAATTACATACGTACCAACGAAAGTAGGCAGAAGTTAGTTGCAAAGCTGCTGAGGGGTAAAATGTATCTGTAAATTATTGCACCAAACAGAATCTCCCACCTTGCAGGTTGACGGCTTCCTATTCAAGTCATAACGAGCAGCTACTTCACAAACGGCCGAAACAAAGTGATTACATACCAATTGTTTCAACTGGTGTCTGTCAACATTTGGCAATGGAGTGCAGAGGGAAATAACCCCCGAAATATTAAGGTGGAGATGGAAGAGATTCCTACCCAGGAATACAAGGGAAGGAGTGGAATATGTGGAGTCATGAATGGTGGAATTGAACCCTACGTTAACTTCATCTATATCTTCGTCCCATAACTGTTCACTAAGTTAATAAACAAGATGTTTCTGGTATAACTGATGAGCTTACTTTCCTAAATATGGATGCAATAAATTGTTTTAATTATTTCTTAATTGATGAGTTGGTAGGTAGTACTTGCCATGTTGTTGAAAGCAATAACATTAGAGATGAAAACAGAAAAATATGTCACACATGTGAGACAATTACAAATACTCATGTGCTTTACCGTGACTCGAACCCAGAAAATATCTTACCATAGGCAAGTGTGCAATCAACTCTACTACAGAATTCGAATTCAACAATAAATTTAATCACTTTATTGATACGAATGAAAGGGTTAACTATCCTAAACTATTTACAAGGCCATCATTTTGAAACAAAGCAGTTTACAGCACCTTGCTGTTCTTGATGCAGTTCTTCAATGTATCACCATGTATAAATTATGAGGCCGCCAACCAGATTGGTAAGGGATTAAAATCTTGCCTCATGCTGAATAACACTCATATGTCTAGTATCAAACTCTATTTCTCTAACTCCTACCAGCTTGTTCGATTTCTTTATACAAGAAATCAACACGATACTGCAGTTCAAGATTATTAGAGTGTTTTACTTAATAAAAATCTTGGTACAAAACAACACTAAATGCCATTACATTAATTTTTCCGAAAGTTAGAATTACAGCACACTATGAGAATAAGCTTGGGAGCCACGACTTGGTTACATTAAGATCTCGAAGTACTGTGCAAAAAATTACTTGCCCGCTCTCACAACATAACCGCCTTCGCATTCTATAAGCGTAATAGGAGAGGTAACGTAACAATACCTGCAAGTTAAAAGAGTATAGCTGATCCACGTTGCGAAGACGAGGCGCCGGCTCCAAGTCGAATGCCCTGCTCGATGGACACCGGGGCTTGGCCTCCATGTCGCGTCGGCAAACAGACACCCACACCAGCTGATGCGTCCAGCAGCGCCGCCGAACAGCTCCACGTGCGTCGCCGACGAATCACTCCCAACGGCCAGCAGAACCACTCTTACACTTGATTTCTTTCCGCATTTACAGTTCCCCCAATACGAACATGATTCCTAGTCGGTACCGCCGCCGTGAACTGAACAACTTCCAAAGGGCGCCTGAATCCAGGCCCAATTCGTAGGAAAGTTTAATGTTGAATAAGTTCACATCTCAAGCAGCCCATTTCATTAGCTATATACATATTTACATCTTATGTGTTGGCAGGGCAACGGCAGACATAAACCAGGTCCCCTTTACCACACCCGGTAAGTAACCACATGAACAGTTCACGAAGACTTGACTTTCAAAGGCTATTAGCCACTTCCGTGTAACTCACGACATGATACTGCCCGGGAGGTATCTAACGACGATCGTCTCACGTCACTTGCACGATTGTCTCCCGTCACTTGCACACTCTCCGACTGTCCAATCAAGACCCTCCCGCAGCGAACGACACACGGGACAACCACATCAGCCTAGCGTCGCCAAGCGGCAACTCCCGTAACAAGCGACAAGTACAAATTGTCTCCTACAATTTTCAAATGAATCTAATCTACTGAATGCTATCAATAAATATATTTAAAATGAATACAGACCATTTTAAATATTATCAATAGAACACAGCCGGCTTGTAATAATAATATTGAATATAATATATAAAAATCACTGGCCCGTGCTACCAAACTCTGCATAAGCAAACCAAATGTCGCACACAACTAACTGCGACGAGGCACTCGCCACAACTCCATGTGCTCATTGTCGTATCGCTTCATCATGCGAGATCCCTCATCGTCTGCGAACATTTTATGTGTAGTGTATTAACAAGGGGTAACGAAGTCAACACATGCTGACTCGAGTCATGTAAAGGCACATCACCTTTACACACACTAGAAAGTTTCTTTAAATTATAATGTCTCTATAATGTTGTACCACAGTTGGCACACTATAGTAATTTTATAGGTAAGCGTAAACGTTGGCTTTTTTTCATGTTGATGAGCATGGCAGCTTTTGTCGAAGATCTTTCTACAGTAGCAACACTACTTTCCTTGAAATTTTACTGCAGTGGAAGAAGATACATCCATAGAGGTAAGCTCTACAGTAGTGCAATGTATAAATAATTAGAAATATAGAATATATAAAATAAGTAAATAAATTAAATTTATGTATTCATAAAGTGTTCAATTTATTTTAAAATCCGTTCTGATTCTCTGAATAACTTCTTAATTCAGTGGTGTATGCAATCGATTGCGAAGTCGGTTTTACATAAAATGTATGCGAGCGTATGCAGGAGGAGGCCTACGGTACGATTTGAAGAATTATGCTTAAATCGGGTCGATTGAAATCGACTGAGTATTATAAGGCGAACGAATGTAATGAGGAATATTTTTGAGCAATGTTTCACAACTTGTTTGTTGGTCAGACCATTAGCATAGCTCTTAGTTTTGGTCAATTCTTGTTAAAATATTTTGAGAAGATTGGCAGCGTTTTGCTACGATTTGTAAAGTTTTCGTGTGAAGAATTTAGCACCGAGATTGGTTTTAGGGGACTTTTTCGATTTGTTGATAGCTGGGGAGGATTGTGAGGGGACGAGTAATAGCGTGTTTTGGGGGGGGGGGCAGTGTAG
>NQII01008733.1:53485-63901 GCA_002778355.1 Clitarchus hookeri
GTTGGGGAGTTGGTGCCATTGCAAGTATATGGTGAGATAAGTGGAGCGACGAGAGGCGTAATGGCGGGATGGCCATGGGTTGAGGCAGGGGTATGTATGTGCGTTATATAAATTCAGTAATTAGATTTGTGGGTAGGAAGATTGGTCGGATATCTTACCAATGCGTTAGAGGTTCATTCAGCTGATGATCGTCTTACCAGGGAGCGGCTGTGCTCTGCCACCTATATGAGTATCGCACCCTTAGTGTTACACACATCAAACATGGCTTCTTACTTTAGGCAAGCATTTATTTCGTCGTTATATCTACGCTTATATTTGTTTATTGCTATTTACCTTTTTTTTGATTTCAAGCTCAAGGGAACCAAGGTTAACGTCACCAACATTCAATGTGGGTGTCGTTGTTAGTCACGTAATCTGCAAGACTTTTTTTTTTTTTTTTTTTTCAACTCTTTAACATTTTCCAGATTTTTGAGTTTAAGGTCATTGGGGTCAACGTTCAGCTTTCCAACATTGAAAACGGGGTCGTTGTCAGTGATGTAATATTTCGTAACCTTTTTTAATTTTTTTAGATGCTCACTTTTTTTTTTTTTTTCATTTTTCGTGTTGAAGGTCAGTGGGGTCTATGTCAATGTCATCAGTATCCAACATGGAGGTTGGAGATAGTAATGAATTATTTTCCTAAACTTGTATTATTTTCTTTAGATTGTTTAAAATTGTTTCTCAATTTCGTGTTTTCAAGGTTATTGGGATCAAGGCCACCATCACACAACATGGGTGTCGGAGTCAGTATCATGATATGTTTGTCAATTTGTAGAACCAATTTTTCGTTTTTTTTAAAATTATTCTTGAATTTTTATGATTGGTTAGAGTGGCCGTGTAGGATGGCAGGGGTTGTTTAGGGTGGTGGGGTGAGTTTGAGATAAACTTTATATCTTTTTAGATTTTTATAATTTTTTTTTTGCTGTTATTTTTAATTTTTTATTATTTCAGATTTTGAAAGAGAAGGGGACTTCGTATGCTTTTCCCATCCGGTCCACTAGACCTGGCTCTGAGTCTCGAATCACCCTCTACTGTTCTGTGAATATGTGACTCATTCTGCTAAGAGCATCGAATCCTCTTGCTCGTCTAAGGACTTTTTAACTTTTGCTTCGATGAGCGTCGGATGCTTTTTCCTAATTTTTCAATTTTTTTCGAAAATGTTTTTGAAAAAAGTTATGTTTGGTTTACAATAATTAATTTTGGAAGTGATTGTTGAGGTGAAACAGGTAATTCTGTCGATAACATGGCCGTCCCAGGCTGCCGCCCACCGTAAAGTGAGTTGGCAGGCAAATCCTCAATCCTGATGCATGGAATCTGTCCCCGAAGGAACACTTTATATCTACTCTGACGTATATTACAAAATTATTTGAAATGGTAAACTTATGAATTCAAAGGAAACCCATACCTTACTGTGAAACGAAAGTTTTCCATTTTCCTTACAGTTGCAGACAAAATTGTCATGAGTAGGATCAGGAATAAAATATGTTTATTGTCTGGGAGGTTAGAGAAATACATTGCACTACGCTTTATGTTATCTCATGACATTATATATTAGTGTTTTAATCACATTTTATCACCTGGTTAGTAATTTCATACGTAATTTTCGATGAAAATTGTATTGGGATGTAAGCCAGCTGCGCAGTAAACTATCTTTGAGTTGCAAAAACAATGGCGATAACGATGGTTTATTATATATTGCTTTCTAACAAATCAGAAACGTTGATGAATATAAAATTTCACGTAAATTGGAAATATTTCAGTTGTGTTAATACTAGTAATGCTCAGAAGATAAATATTAGTTTATCTAATTTATAGTCTATATTTTAAAAGTGAATTAACAAAAAATTTAAAAAATTTTATCATGGACGTTGTTAACGATGAGTGAGTATCGTTAACGAAATCATCCATAATTAAAATAGTTTGCTTAAGTTGTTCAAAGGCGTAGAAATTGAGTGCAAATCCCTGGAGAGAGCTTTGAAGACGAATGATGCATTAAACTACCATATGGTGCTTATTAATATCATCTACCTTCCTGTCATGCCACTACACATGCTTCTCCTCCAGGTTGCGGCTCCAGTACTATTACCGCTAAACCACTGCTACAACACCAGGCTACAAATGAAGATTTGACACAAAGATGTGCACAGTCTTTACTGGATGTGCACGGGGGAAATAATACCACGTGTACCTCACATGCCATCCAAGAAGCTTTTCGAATTTTAGAGACTGCAATCTACCCTCAAGTTCATTATTGTTATGACTGTAAGGAAGGTACAGCGACAGCCGCTAAAGAGTGGCGGGGAGAGGTTTGATAGAGCACTGCTGCTCACTTGGGCGAGACTCTACGTGGTCTGCTCCAGAGTTAGCTCACCTAGCAACATTTCAAGCCTGGCTCTCTAGAAATGTGGTGTAGGGTAACGGATATTAATAACAGTTTGGTGTAGTTCACGCAGGGGAAGCGGCGAATAGAAAGCGCTGGCGGTAAACTTTTTCCAACTTAATTCACTATTATCGTCACTGCTTATTCCTTATGTTACTTCACGTAACAAAATATATACTTAAACATGGCCAGAGAACATAGCTATGAATTAAAAAAAAACACAATAATCGTATAAGGGTTTCTCGAGTGAAGCGCAATAACAGACAGACAGACAGAGAGACGTTGAGTTTCATAATATTTGTAGATATTTTCTTGATAAAAACCCACGCACATATATTTGTGTATTCGAAAGCGCCAATCTACTCACACTATACTGCACACACTAAAGTATTTGAAGAATTTTCTGAGTTAAATACTTTTTAAATTAAAATTACTTACAATATAAATTAACCTATAAACGACCAAAAACATATCTTAAACAAACCGGCAGTTATGTAGTTTTCTGCACGATAAAAATAGATATACAATATACGATTAAATGTCTTCATAGATATATTAGTATGAAATTTTTCAGTCAACACTTCTGTCACCATTACAGTGGTCTTTTGAGAAAATTGCATACCATCTTACATCAAATGTGTGTAATTTTATCTGTCTTGAAAATGATTCTCCCTTATAAATTCGATTTTATAAGCACACACACAATCATACTAGTGAGAATTTTTGGACACTTTGATTGGAGAAGCGGGCATTTCAATTGGATAATTTTATCTCACTAACGGGTTGAATTGATTTCTGTACGATTTAACTTTCATGCATTTTAAGAAATATGATTAATTCTCGGCAATTAAATTTCTTAAACTCTACAGCTAAATGCCTCCTGAGATTTGTCTTAACAATCATGCTATGTGAAGAAGAAATTGTAAATTCATTCTCCAGAGTAAGAAGAACAAGCTCCTTCTAGAGCAGTGAAAAATGGACTGCCTTGTAGATGCAAATGCGAATATCCTGTCTCTTGTAACGTATTTTCAATATCAACGTATGTGCTATTTAAAACACGAAAGAAAGGTAATTTTTTAACTCGCCACAATTTGTTAGCCTCTTTTTAGCTGGTAGCTGAAAAGAAATATATTACTTCGTTTTGCGAATGCTGGACATGAGCACGCCTGCAATTTAATTAGTGACGGATTATTTTGTATTCCTAAAATAAATCAGAATACATGTGTTAAGATCCTCGCGAAAACAGAAATACAGTTTTACGCATTTATATTGATATATCTCAATTATTTCTCCAAAAGTGGCGGCGAAGATTAACGTCAATGGGTCATCATTCGAAAAAGAATTTTTTAGAAGTGATGTATTAAGGAATTTTAAATTGTATTCGTGGAAGTTGAAATTCATTTTACACCTCTACTACCATATTCTGAGCAGGTGTAGACTACTGGTCAAAAAGTATTTCCCTTATTTATTTTATATTTTTAATTTAGTTAAAAACTCATAAACGTAGGATACAACTTCGTAATGGGGAAGATTCTTTGTACACGGTAAGCAAAGATGCGTACACCTACAATATTAAAAACGCTAGCTTTAATTTACACATCCATACGAAAATTGAAATTACAATTTTTCAAACTGGGCTTAATACAAACAAAATAATCTTCGAAACGAGACTTACGTGAGCACTGAAATAAAACAATTGACTATACAAAATGACAGAAAATCTGTAAAGAGCAATAAAAAAATTAATGAAAGAACACTATTAATTCTATTAATTCTAACCTATTTATGTGGAATAACTATGCAGTGAAATCATACATATAATACATCTGAGCTTCTGATGCCTGTAATTAGCACACTTGGAACGTTACAGGTTTTAGTACTGTGATTACCATTGATTTGCTTTATAAATGATTACAGAGTACTTGCTTATGTTGTCACTTTCTTTAATATAATTTCCAAATTACTCTTTATTATATGAGTATCAGAATAATCTTAGGATATTTTAATAGTTTATTTGACAAAGATATCATGTTAAAGTATTGTTCATTTGTTTCTAGACAGCATTCCGTTTTAATGTTTCGTTCGTTTCTTGTCATTTCTTTCCTGGAGGGTAGTCGGCATTAAATGTTTATCAAACAAAAGTACTAAATAAAATTATCCTGGTTATCTCTCGTTTCGGCTGATTGATGGATAGATGTGGCATAAGTCAGACGACAGCCATTCGGAGGACAGCAGACCAGATTAGTAAGGCCAATGTAAAATAAATCTTATTTTTTCTTTAGAACAATTCCTACCACCTCCAACGTTGGACGTGAGTATTATAAAATTAAAATTTTAATGTTATAAAACATCACACGATTGTTGCAATACGTTTTGAAAGATGAATAATTATTAATTGAAGAATAATGAATATTAGTTTTATTTTGTTTGAGAAGAAAATAAATTATTAATAAATAATTTTGTTGAAGAAGGAGTACGAGTAAAATAAAATTTTTAGAAGAATTTTATTGCAATCTTATAATGTCTACTAAGGTTTTAAACTGACAACATTGATAATTATTTGATATATTACAAACGGCCCCAAACATACAAATGGCATATTTGTGAATTGTCTGAAACGTAACAACTGGCGACCAAGCGTGAGGTGTAAGAAGAACTTCGTGAACATCTAGAACTTCTGAAGCTGAAGTACAAAGTTCTAGAACGTCTGAATCTGCAGTTTTTGGCAAAGGGAAGAACCATCCCCGAGAGAGAAAGAGAGTGTACGCTACATTTCGAGACGTCGGGCGTGAAGGGAGAGATGAGGTGCCCGAAGTACGCTGAGAACATCTAAAGTACGTCTGCAGATGTAGTAAGCAGTTTACACACCAAGGGACATCGGGGGAGAAATTTTCATTGTACACAATTAAAGAAGACAGAGGAGATTTCCTTTTTTTTTTAATGTTTCACAGGTGTGGAGGAAAACATTTGTAAGTACATATTGTGAAAAAAATGGTTTAAATTAATGGTAAAAAAGGAGCGACGGTGAAAAAAATTAGAATTTTTAGGATTTGCAGACATTGAAACTCAAAAAACTAGAGAAGAGCGTCAAACATTTAGTATGGAAGAATCATTTAAGTTATTATTCAAAAATTCCGATGTCATGCAGAAAAAAATGCTAACCAATGGTGAGGTTATGCAGAAAGAAAAGCAAACGNAAAAATTCCGATGTCATGCAGAAAAAAATGCTAACCAATGGTGAGGTTATGCAGAAAGAAAAGCAAACGGTTAGAAGGTGTAATGAAGTTTCACAGGGAAAAAATGCAAACCGTTAGTAAGGTTATGCAGAATTAAATGCAAACGGTTATAGTGCGTAATGAAGCTTTACAGGAAAAATGCAAACCGATAGTGAGGTTATGCAGAAAAAAATGCAGAAAATTAGTTAGTGTAGCGAAACCATGCAGAAAAATGCAAACCTTATAAAAAATCAAAAAAATGCAGGAAAAAATGCAAGCGGGTAGTGGAGTTGTTGAAAAATAAATACAAACCGCTAGAGCAAATAATGAGGTTATTAAAAAAGAAATACAGACAATTGGAGGACACAGGACAACAAATTTTTAAATTTGATAATTTGTAAGAAAAATTTTAAGATAGTGATCAAAATGATTGGGAACGGCAAGAAAATTGATATTGCTTGGAAAATGAACTGACTGAGGTTAAAGTACATGAACGATATGAGCAAGAGAAATGTTAAGGGGAATATATATTAAACAGATTCTGTATAATTGGATGAGATTATATGAAAACAAAGTTGTGTAACTCTAAAGGATCAGGTGATTTTGTATACAAATGAGAATATCAATTTTGAAAGAGTCGTGGGAAATGATTATGTTAATANCTAAAGGATCAGGTGATTTTGTATACAAATGAGAATATCAATTTTGAAAGAGTCGTGGGAAATGATTATGTTAATAATAGGGAATTCATACAAGACATCAGTAAGGGTAAAGTAAGATTGAAATCATTCCGTGAGTAAGGAGGGGGGGTCAGAAAAACCAAAGGGACAGACATTCAAAATAAGTGCAACATGTAAGAAAGAGTGATGGGTAAAGTATGAGTGCATACACAAGGTGAGAAAGACGGTCAGGCAAAAGAAATAAAAAGAAAAATGAATGTGTTGATGTGGGGGGAAAAGGGGTCGGGGGAAGAGGTCAGATAAAAAAAAGGCTAAAACNAAAAAGAAAAATGAATGTGTTGATGTGGGGGGAAAAGGGGTCGGGGGAAGAGGTCAGATAAAAAAAAGGCTAAAATATTCTGGAATAGAGTAAGAGTGATGAAAATGTTAAAGATAAATTATGAGAGGGCACACTAAAAAAAAAGGGAAGGAAAGAACAAGGAAGAAAAGGGTTAAATTTCGTCAATCGGGGAAAGAATAGTATTGAAGTACAAAAAGGGAGAGATAGGAAATAAAATAAAAAAGGTGGCTAAAGATCAGAAAATAATGAAAAGAAATAAGCTGAATTGCTGGATGAGGAAAATAGGGAGAAAGAAAGAGGGAAAAGGGGACAAAAATGAGATAGGTAAGAAGCAAAGAAAGAGAAAATAAAGTAATGATCAAAAATCAGACTATACTCGTATATGAAATTGATTGTATATATGTATATATATATATATACTTTTATTTATAAGAGAGATTATAATTTATTGAGAAAAAATTTTTTATTTAAAAATAAAATGAAGATAGTAAGTTTTCTTCAGAAAAATTTTGTACCTTTAGATAATTTATTTAAGAAAAAAATTTGTTGTAAATAAAATGAGTATATTGGTAAACAAAAAGCCTAAAAAAATGTGCAGAAAACATAGGAAACAACGATTATAGGTTACTTAAGATAGCACAGATGTTGAAACTCTAAAAATAGAGAAATTAATAAACGAAAATGCATAGTAAAACTGGAAACGAAGTGTAAATAAAACATTATTATTGTAAGGTTAATTTCCATATGTTGTTATGATTGAGTACACCAACCAAATTTTCAAAGTTACATGTGAACCACATAACATATAAATGTGTCAGAAAATACATTTTTTTATATAAAGGAAAATATTAGTGACAATCATAACGTCAAATAAATCTTAGTTAAAATAATAACAGACGAAAATCAGGATATAAAGACAATATGTATACAATGTGCGTAGAGTGCTATGTGTAGCTGATGTATTACAATATACAATTTTTAACTTAAAATGATAGGAAGTAAGTATTATGAGTAGCTGTAAAAACACCAGGAAGAATATTATGTATTAAGTAAACAAAAACTGTATATTTTTGGTAAGAACAAATAATGTTTTTGGAAACCATAAATATAAATAATTACTTCAAATAGATAAGGTATATGAAAAAAACTCTTAAGTGAATGTTTTAATTAATAAAATACTGTAAGATTATATAATGTAGATTTAATGAATGTTAATTTCAAAAAAGGAAAATACTTTAAGTGAATGTTGGCATTAATGAGCTATTGGAAGTTCGTGACTATAAATATATATATACAGGATGAGTATAAAAGAATACCCCAACATTGAAGGTATATAAGATCAAAACCAAACAACCTACAGCCTTGATTGACTAATTAAATGAAACGTGGAACCGAGGCATTTGTTTACCATATCTTCATAAATGTTCAATGTGAACACCATGAGCGGCTCGAACGACATTTATGCGATAGTCAAACTCGTTCCACGCTCTTGTCAGCATGTCCGGTGTTACGGTTTGGATGGCGCTCGTAACGCTAGTTTTGTGGTAGCGAGGGAGTAGCGAGCTCGCATTCGACACGTCAATGTGAAGGAAACGGTCTGATGTTTTCTTTATGGTGCGCCCGCCACCCCATTGGCACCTAGCTGTTCGGGGATACCAGAACGAGACGTCGCCGCAACGCTGGATTGGTCGAGGAGCAGCTTATGACCAGGCTCTTCATCACTGGCCCCTAAGAAGCCCGGATATTACCACGTGCGGTTTTTTTCTAGAGAGGTACATAAAGGACCAAGTGTTTCGTCCATCATTGGCTGCTAACATTGACGACCTCAAAAAGATAATTACGGACGCCGTCCAAACCGTAACACCGGACATGTTGACGAGAGTGTGGAACGACATTAAACATTTATGAATGTATGATTAATAAACTTCACGTTCCCACGGTTAATTTGATTGATCAATCAAGGATTTAGGTAGTTTGGTTTTGATTTTATAGACCTTCAAAGTTTGGGTANCCACGGTTAATTTGATTGATCAATCAAGGATTTAGGTAGTTTGGTTTTGATTTTATAGACCTTCAAAGTTTGGGTATTCTTTTATACTCAGCCTGTATATAATGATTGTGAATTGTGAATTGAATGGTAAAAAGCAATTTGCAGCAATTGTAGAAAATTTACACATATATTCATTTCTGTTTGTAACAAATTTATAAAATATTTTTACCAAACCTGGGAAGGGGCTTGGCGGGGGGGACATGTAACATTGCCGTTTTTAGGATTATGTTTACCGTTGATTTTCATTATATATGATTACAGAATACTTGCTTATGTTGTCCCTTTCTTAAATATAATTTCTTAATTACGCTTTATTATATGAGTTAAAGGTATAATATTTGGTTATTTTAAAAGTTGACATGGTGATCATGTTGAAGTATTTTTCATTTGGTTCTATACAGTATTCAGTATTAATAACTGGTTTGATATTTTTCATTTCTTTCCTAGAGGGTAGTCGACATTAAATATTTGTAAAACAAAAGTGCTAATAAAAATTATCCCGTTTGTCTCTCATCTCGGCTGATTGGCGGAGAGATGTGTCATGGTCAGACGACAGCCAATCGGAGGATAGGAGACAACATATGTAAAGCCGATGTAAAAAAGGAACTAATTGTTCTTTGGAACAATTTTTGCCACCTCCAACGGTGGACGTGAGCAATATAATATGAATTTTATAATATAAAATACAATAAGAATATATCAATACGATTTGAAAGACGAATAATTATTAATTGAAGAATAATGAATGCAAATTTTCTTGTGTTTGAGAATAAAAGAAATGATAAATGTAAAATTGTGTACATGTAGAATGAGAAGCACGAGTAAAATAACTGTTTAGAAGATTTTAATTGCCATAATATATATAATGCCTTTANTACATGTAGAATGAGAAGCACGAGTAAAATAACTGTTTAGAAGATTTTAATTGCCATAATATATATAATGCCTTTATAAAGTTAACAACTGACGACTTTGATAATTTTTTGAAATACTACAAACAGCGCCCAACATATGAATGGCCCATTTAAGAATTGTTTGCAATGTAACAAGCCTTCTTGCCTTGTCTTTTAAATTATTTTTTTTAACTGTAATTTATTCCTTAATGTTTTGTAGTTTTCTCCTTATCCTCCTTTGTCTGCTCTTTTCTCTTGTCAACTTTATTAACTGAACTCCTACTGTTATCAGGGCTTTGCTGTGAAGTAATAGGCNCTCTTGTCAACTTTATTAACTGAACTCCTACTGTTATCAGGGCTTTGCTGTGAAGTAATAGGCCTACCAGGACTAGCAGATAGTAATTTAAACTTTAAAAATTCCTATTTTTTACACATGCTCGAAATTTACTAGTTTTTTTCTCGCCATTTTCTTCTCAAGTTCCTTCTGGCACGTTCACTTATTTTGGTATAAACGATTTTAATTTTTTCTTCTTCCACACGTTTCTTTTTTTTTGATGTTCCTCTCTCTTTGATTTCTCGTAAATATCTGGATCATCCTTAATAATCCTTCAGCATTTTCACATTCTTTCGTTAACGGTCATCTTCTTAATTTTACCAATTTTCAACTGAAATGAACGAAACCATCAAATGAAATAATTACGTATGGATCGCAATTGCTTTGGAAAAACAATGAGCAAATATTAAAAAACAACGTGTTTAAAGTATTTTTAAACAAGCTCACTCTAAAAATGTCTTTCTTGACCAAGGGTAATATAATGA
>NQII01008734.1:0-114486 GCA_002778355.1 Clitarchus hookeri
CCGCTCGCATCAGAAAACTGCAAAGCAGTGTGAAGAAACTCACAAATCAGTGGCAAAAGGGGTTTTTTAAGTGTTCACAAAAATAATGACTTTTTTACTCATTATTTTGCTAGTTACACGGGATGCTATGTTAACTAATTCAAATTCTTTTTCATTGTAGTGAATAATAATTTTTTCCACATGAAAAAATTACTTGTGTTGNCTATGTTAACTAATTCAAATTCTTTTTCATTGTAGTGAATAATAATTTTTTCCACATGAAAAAATTACTTGTGTTGTTGTAACTTGTAGAAATAAACATGATATATCAAATGCAATTGTGGTATTTGCGTCTGTTTTTTTGTTTGTACATACAATTCCTATTATTTTTAATGTGATTGGCAGAGAGACTACCATTTTTATGGGAATATAACAGAATTGGCTATATTTAATGGGCCNATTATTTTTAATGTGATTGGCAGAGAGACTACCATTTTTATGGGAATATAACAGAATTGGCTATATTTAATGGGCGATACGTCTTATTCAGGGAAAGTAGAAAAAAGTGTTACGAAAACAAGTCTGAGTAAAAGATAAATTGAAATATTACCATCCAAGACAAACAGCTTATTCTTGAAGTGGTGTATTTGTGTAAATATGAAAATTTACAACGAGTTTATACTTGTTTATTGATAAATGTTGAACATTATGTTTATTCAAAGTTTGCAAGTTCCACTCATTATGTACAATGCATTAACTAATTTATACAAAGTTTAATGAAGCTGCTGTTGCAGAGTAAAAAAATAATACATAAATTACCAATAATCCCAAATTGTATGCTTTATTTTTGCTTGCACAGTTTTCTGCTGGATTTGCTAAATTAATTTTTTAGAATCTGTATTACGGATGCATTCCTTTTAGACTATCAGTAATAAAAGATTTTATATGTCCCTTATAGTTTACATTGTGTATTATCTAAATCAAATCAACAATTTTCAGTCGAAAGTTAGTAACTTCGACCTCTAATTTGTTCATAATAGGCTTCCTAAATGTAAAACCTAGTTCTTACATGATCATAACTGTGTAAAAAACAGTCTGCTGAAATGGTAATATGCTATTCCTATATGTTGGTCTTGTAAATTTGCCATCCAAGTAGAGATGGGCTGTCACAGCTACTTTCTGTACCTGCTCCAAAATAATAAAGATAGAGACCAGTAACTGATACGAAGTATCTGTATCAAAAAACAGGAATTCCCGAGATTCCCTAAATGACTTAACTGTGCAGTATCCAAATCTAAACCATGAAATTGGGGTTCATCTTAATCCCACAGTTTAAAAAAAAACTAAATTTTACTGTATCAGAAATACATGCGACTGCAGACACAACATACTAGCGGCGAATGTTAGACTGATACTAAATGTATCTAATACTTTGGCAGTGTACTCATCTACAGTACTTGATACAAGTGTGTATCAGATACAAAGAAGCCGGTTGATACTCTGTGACCCACCTCTACAGCCACGTATTGACAGTTCCTAAAATATAACTATTCCTAGATCTATAACTTTTAGAAAACTTTCAATACATACACAGAATAAATAACTTCCGAAGGAGTATGGTGTGGTTCGTGTATATCTGGCATTCATTCACTTTTGGGGACAAACTACTTGAGGGGGTACGTTTCATTTCTGTACACATTTCTAGTAAAGATATCATATTTGATAGACATACTTTAAATGTTGGTGTGCAGTTATTTGTAGGGGGTTTACACAAATCATAACTTAAGAATTGAGACACAGAACTTGGAAATTCTTCCTATTCCTTGGCTCATTCTTAAGTATACAATTGAAATTTAACATGAGCAGTAGAGAGTGGTAAGTCACTGTTCATACTTTGACTTGAGTCAAAGCAATAGAAAAATGTAAAATTTCCAATTCCTGGTGGGTTCAGGTAGGAGGAAATGAAGCACTACGTCTGACTGTACTACATGCACAACTCGTTAGTACGCACACTACCAACATTGTCAGAAAGGTGCCATTTGTGTTGCATATTAAATAAGAATGCATATTGTTTGAATAATTGTGAAATGTAATAATACAAGGATTTATTTATTTGCTTTAAAATCATGTCATAAGGGTATATTTGTAATCAAAATTTAATAGTGTTTTCGTGCTATAAGCTTTAAAAAGAGCATTCTTTATAACAAACTAATTAAAATACCATAATTACTCTGATTGTAATAAAAATGAGTAGTAATTTAATATATTTTGTAATTGGTTTTTTCACATCCATTTCAGCTACAAAATGTTTATAAGTGAATTGGAACTTGCATTATAAAGTATCCATAATATATATACGCTTAAATTTTTATTAAAAATTAACATTTTGAGGTATATAATGTTTCAACAATCAAATATTTAAATTTTAAAATAATAATATACAGGATTACAAAATATATGCACTATCATTAATCT
Source organism: Clitarchus hookeri (assembly GCA_002778355.1). Taxonomy (NCBI): domain Eukaryota; kingdom Metazoa; phylum Arthropoda; class Insecta; order Phasmatodea; family Phasmatidae; genus Clitarchus; species Clitarchus hookeri. The sequence continues at coordinate 2,455 of NQII01008734.1, forward strand.
GCAATATCAATCACACTTTTCTGACAATTTTGGTAGTGTGTGTACTACTTTTTGATGAGCTGTGCATTTCGCACAGAAGTGGGGGTGGAAGTCGACCAAAAACGGCTTGGTCCCAGTTACCACCCTGAGGTCCCCAGCTCCAGAGAGACTCCTTCAGCTTATTTCCTGCAAATGCAAGAAGGACTGCCGAAGAAGTTGTGGATGTAGACGTGCAGGTCTCTTCTGCANTTCAGCTTATTTCCTGCAAATGCAAGAAGGACTGCCGAAGAAGTTGTGGATGTAGACGTGCAGGTCTCTTCTGCATAAGGCTTTGTCTACATTGTGAAGGGGCATGCTCCAACATTGGCAGCAGTTTCGATGAGGAAGATGAAGACAACCGGGACGACCCCACTGCTGCAATACCACTGTCTGAAGCAGCTGGAGTGACAGAAGGTAGTAATTCTTACAATTTTTTACAGCATTTCTACAGAATTATACCTTTACTATTCACGTTTTCTCTATCATATAAATTATCCAACTCTATTATAATTTTTCCTCTTGCAGAACCGCCATTCATCCTCCTTCAACTTGACCAGCCCGGACCTTCTACTGCCCGAGACGACATCCCCCTGCCTGGACCATCAACGTCTGTACGCAAACGAATACGACTTCAATAACCACATCCTCTTGTAAAATAAAATAAAGGTATGTTCTAAACTTATTTTACTTCGCCACTACTCCTCTACGAAGCCCGAGGTTATTTCTAAGTAAAATAACTAACTTCAAGAAATCTCATGTAATGCATAATATGATTTCATTAAAATTTATCTTTACAATCAATTCATTCAAAACAGTTGTTTTCAAGCATGATATAGTGAAAGTAGAGCGCTAATGAGAGATAGAAAGGTGGGCGAGGGCGCTTCTCAGCTTTGGCCAGGAGGGCCAAGAACTCACCACTTTTCATCGCGCGACCCCCGTTAAGAGAAATTTAAATTCCATAAATGCATTTTATAGGAAATTTGCTCATCTTCAATTTCGAAGGAAATGGCATTTTCGATTAAACGCATAGTTTTCGAGTTATCGCGGGTGAAAGAGAGCGTTTCTCTAGTTTTTGCCAAAGGGCCAAAAAATCGCCCTTTTTCAGCGCGCTCTAGCGCCTGGATACTTCGTCAGAAAATTAAACTTGATAAATGCCTTTTGTAGGAAATTTTATCTACTTTAATTTAGTATAGAATTGTCTTTTCGATTAAACGCATAATTTTGGAGCTATAAGTTAAAAACTAAAAAAATTACAAAATTTTTACGGTTTTTTGCGTTTTTCTTGTGAAGCTCACCAATCTCGAGGGCGCAAACATGAAATTAGGATTCAGCACCCCAAAAACCATATAGAACCGGTGAGAAAAAAACTTCCGGAATTTTTTCTTGGTAAAACCACTGGTTGACTGGACTATAATGGCAAGGAGTAAGAATACAAAGCAGCAACAGTGAGTTTGATGCAAGGAACGTGGACACCCCTAGCCCAGGAGGATATATGACATGACCCTGCAACGCCGCTCGCATCAGAAAACTGCAAAGCAGTGTGAAGAAACTCACAAATCAGTGGCAAAAGGGGTTTTTTAAGTGTTAACAAAAATAATGACTTTTTTACTCATTATTTTGCTAGTTACACGGGATTCTATGTTAACTAATTCAAATTCTTTTTCATTGTAGTGAATAATAATTTTTTCCACATGAAAAAATTACTTGTGTTGTTGTAACTTGTAGAAATAAACATGATATATCAAATGCAATTGTGGTATTTGCGTCTGTTTTTTTGTTTGTACATACAATTCCTATTATTTTTAATGTGATTGGCAGAGAGACTACCATTTTTATGGGAATATAACAGAATTGGCTATATTTAATGGGCCATACGTCTTATTCAGGGAAAGTAGAAAAAAGTGTTACGAAAACAAGTCTGAGTAAAAGATAAATTGAAATATTACCCACCAAGACAAACAGCTTATTCTTGAAGTGGTGTATTTGTGTAAATATGAAAATTTACAACGAGTTTATACTTGTTTATTGATAAATGTTGAACATTATGTTTTTTCAAAGTTTGCAAGTTCCAGTCATTATGTACAATGAATGAACTAATTTATACAAAGTTTAATGAAGCTGCTGTTGCAGAGTAAAAAAATAATACATAAATTACCAATAATCCCAAATTGTATGCTTTATTTTTGCTTGCACAGTTTTCTGATTTGCTAAATTAACTTTTTAGAATCTGTATTACGGATGCATTCCTTTTAGACTATCAGTAATAAAAGATTTTATATGTCCCTTATAGTTTACATTGTGTATTATCTAAATCAAATCAACAATTTTCAGTCGAAAGTTATTAACTTCGACCTCTAATTTGTTCATAATAGGCTTCCTAAATGTAAAACCTAGTTCTTACATGATCATAACTGTGTAAAAAACAGTCTGCTGAAATGGTAATATGCTATTCCTATATGTTGGTCTTGTAAATTTGCCACCCAAGTAGAGATGGGCTGTCACAGCTACTTTCTGTACCTGCTACAAAATAATAAAGATAGAGACCAGTAACTGTTACGAAGTATCTGTATCAAATACAGGAATTCCCGAGATTCCCTACATCACTTAACTGTGCAGTCTCCAAATCTAAACCAAGAAATTGGGGTTCATCTTAACCCCACAGTTTAAAAAAAACTAAATTTTACTGTATCAGAAATGCATGCGACTGCAGACACAACATACTAGCGGCGAATGTTAGACTGATACTAAATGTATCTAATACTTTGGCAGTGTACTCATCTACAGTACTTGATACAAGTGTGTATCAGATACAAAGTAGCAGGTTGATACTCTGTGACCCACCTCTACAGCCACGTATTGACAGTTCCTAAACTATAACTATTCCTAGATCTATAACTTTTAGAAAACTTTCAATACATACACAGAATAAATAACTTCCGAAGGAGTATGGTGTGGTTCGTGTATATCTGGCATTCATTCACTTTTGGGGACAAACTACATGAGGGGGTACGTTTCATTTCTGTACACATTTCTAGTAAAGATATCATATTTGATAGACATACTTTAAATGTTGGTGTGCAGTTATTTGTAGGGGGTTTACACAAATCATAACTTAAGAATTGAGACACAGAACTTGGAAATTCTTCCTATTTCTTGGCTCATTCTTAAGTATACAATTGAAATTTAACATGAGCAGTAGAGAGTGGTAAGTCACTGTTCATACTTTGACCTGAGTCAAAGCAATAGAAAAATGTAAAATTTCCAATTCCTGGTGGGTTCAGGTAAGAGGAAATGAAGCCGTACGTCTGACTGTACTACATGCACAACTCATTAGTACGCACACTACCAACATTGTCAGAAAGGTGCAATTTGTGTTGCATATTAAATAAGAATGCATATTGTTTGAATAATTGTGAAATGTAATACAAGGATTTATTTATTTGCTTTAAAATCATGTCATAAGGGTATATTTTTAATCAAAATTTAATAGTGTTTTCGTGCTATAAGCTTTAAAAAGAGCATTCTTTGAAATAAACTAATTAAAATACCATAATTACTCTGATTGTAATAAAAATGAGTAGTAATTTAATATATTTTGTAATTGGTTTTTTCACATCCATTTCAGCTACAAAATGTTTATAAGTGAATTGGAACTTGCATTATAAAGTATCCATAATATATATACGCTTAAATTTTTATTAAAAATTAACATTTAGAGGTATATAATGTTTAAAGAATTAAATATTTAAATTTTAAAATATTAATATACAGGATTACAAAATGTATGCACTATCATTAATATGCAATATCAATCACACTTTTCTGACAATTTTGGTAGTGTGTGTACTACTTTTTGATGAGCTGTGCATTTCGCACAGTCAGATGCCAGGAAGCCACTCACCTTCTGCTTGAAGTATTTATTTGAACAAAATGCCTTATTCTTGTTTGGTAAAGATACCACAATTATGAAGACAGCTACCATTATTGTATGTGATCATTCACATACATACGGATGGTAAATGTACCAAACTTGCACACTATAATTGCCAATATGGTGTGTTATGATTTCTATACATTTGTTTGGTAAAGTTACAATACGCCAGTACTACAGTGAGGCCAATAAGGTACGTGATCTTTCCCATACATATTTCTAGTAACAGTACCATACTAGTATAGCATATCTGCTAATCTGGTTTTGAATTGTTCCTATATACGTGTCTGGTAAATATACTTAAGCTGTATCGTATGATTTCTAAACATTTGCAAATGTTACCATATTTTTGTATGGTAATGTTTACGCTTGTGCATAGGAAAATCCCCATACATATATTGTAATGATACATGACTTATTAATGGTACATTTTCCATGCGTTTTCTGGGTTAAAAAATTTCACTACGTGCTTGGGAATCATACCAAAATCTTTTTTTACTGTGTGCATTCTGCAATACAGAGATTTTACAATACCCGGTAAGATTCTGAACGGTCATCTTTCTTGATATTTGCCATTATCTAAATAGTTTTCCCTAATTTTGGGGGCTGACAGGCCTTGTTAGCATTAGGCCTCCCTTTAAATACGCCCCTGTTTGGCTACTTTGACTTCTTTCCTTTAGACCCAAGACCCGGGAAAACTTTTCATCCCGCTAACTTCATTATCACAAATTCTTGATTTCGTAAGATATTTTCTTTACCACCGCACGAAGATGTACGGTATCTGTTTTCAGTCGTGTTCATTCCTAACTAGAAAACAAGAATAAACTGAAAATCGAAACGGGCGTATTCTCAGCACAGCGTCGCCACAAGGACAAACGTTGACGTGCCAACTGACTTCCGGCAAGCGTCATGAAACTACTGAGCCAGTCGTGGGGGAGGTCGACATCAAGACCAACGACATGGACCAATCACAACTGTCGGTTTACTTAAGTGTCTCTCATGCAATGCGCAATGGCGAGAACCACCAGGTGGATCGGCGCATGCCTGTGTTTCGTATTTGTGACTTGAGAGACCGAGTTGAGAGATTTGGGCGGGTCTTAACAACGACGTATTCAGTACCGATGAGCGTGAAATAAGCTGAGAATGGAGCAGCGCTGGAATGCAAGGGCGGGGTAAACGGGAGATCCCCGAGAAAATCCGCAGAGTAGCGGCATCATCCTTGGCGATTCCCACATGCGATAATCCAGGAGTGACTCGGCCGGGATTGAACCCGATTCGCCTTGGTGGGAGGCGGGCAGGCCAACCGCTCAGCCACTGCGGCCCCTTGTATGTATGTTTGTGAGTTTTAAATTCACGCTGTGTATATTATTCTTACGATTTTGTGTGACTATTTCACAGTACTTCTTGACACATTAAAATGCATAAAAAATTACACTTTAAAGAGTAATCCAAAAGTTCTTATTTTTAAAAAAGGGCTAACGGGCTTGCCACCGGAAGAATATTTACACTTTTTCGGGCCAGAAGCGCCGGGACGATAAGGAAGACGCCACCGCGCGCATCAAGTTTGCCATCGCCTCTACGCGCAAGGCTCTGAACTGGCACGCAGTGTTCTCGTCGTGGAAAGTCTTCAGCAAGTTTCAGTGCAGGCTCCCAGGTTTCTGCTTCGGGCATGTGACTAATATTTTGAGATACATTGCTTTGAAGATATTGTTTGTAGATGTGTTGGCATGCTCTAAAATTGTATTTTAACTNACACATGCGATAATCCAGGAGTGACTCGGCCGGGATTGAACCCGATTCGCCTTGGTGGGAGGCGGGCAGGCCAACCGCTCAGCCACTGCGGCCCCTTGTATGTATGTTTGTAAGTTTTAAATTCACGCTGTGTATATTATTCTTACGCTTTTGTGTGACTATTTCACAGTACTTCTTGACACATTAAAATGCATAAAAAATTACACTTTAAAGAGTAATCCAAAAGTTCTTATTTTTAAAAAAGGGCTAACGGGCTTGCCACCGGAAGAATGTTTCCACTTTTTCGGGCCAGAAGCGCCGGGACGATAAGGAAGACGCCACCGCGCGCATCAAGTTTGCCATCGCCTCTACGCGCAAGGCTCTGAACTGGCACGCAGTGTTCTCGTCGTGGAAAGTCTTCAGCAAGTTTCAGTGCAGGCTCCCAGGTTTCTGCTTCGGGCATGTGACTAATATTTTGAGATACATTGCTTTGAAGATATTGTTTGTAGATGTGTTGGCATGCTCTAAAATTGTATTTTAACTTTTCGTAATATCTTGAAATTAAGTGATAGGGGTAGTGAAATTTTGTGAAAATATTTCAAGACAAGTTACATTTCAAAACAATGTATGCTCGTTTGCGTATCTTCATTAGCTGAATTACTTTTTGACACGTGATAGATGTCTGCAAACGAATAACGTAGGAGACGTGCCGATGTTACCGAATTCTGAATGGCCTGGTCAAATAAGAAAGCACATTCTCAAGCAGACAGCAACGATGGCAATAGGCAAACTGCTGCTGGATACTTAGAGTATTGAAGTCTGCCGCGAACTGATATTTTTTAGCGAAAATCACTAGCTGTAGAAATTGACTGTAATATTTTAGAGTGTGCGAATCTTTGTATATCAGCGCACTGAACTCACGTTTAATAATTTCTCATTAAAACCTGTTTGTCAGACACTAAAACGTAGTTAAAGCGCCAGGAAGGCGGGCTTCTTGATCTTAACCGAATGACAGGCAAATTTTCATCACATATTCGTAGGGCACAGGAGGAAAATATATCATAATGGTCAGAGGAGCCATGGATTTACAGTTTTTGAAAACAAACTCGTTTCCTTTAACGAACTTACTAGCGCGTTATGTAAGCTTCCAGGCGGCTTTAAGCACACGTCTTGCAGAAGANTTAAAACCTGTTTGTCAGACACTAAAACGTAGTTAAAGCGCCAGGAAGGCGGGCTTCTTGATCTTAACCGAATGACAGGCAAATTTTCATCACATATTCGTAGGGCACAGGAGGAAAATATATCATAATGGTCAGAGGAGCCATGGATTTACAGTTTTTGAAAACAGACTCGTTTCCTTTAACGAACTTACTAGCGCGTTATGTAAGCTTCCAGGCGGCTTTAAGCACACGTCTTGCAGAAGACTGTATCGAACACGTCTGTGATTTAAACACAGCATAAATAACCACCTTAATACTACACGTTTATCTTAATGTTCGGAATACTATACATCGCGCTTTTCAAATTCTTCAACATGATTTTCATGACCATTTTCATAAAAGTATACGTTGGTAACAACAGACATCATTACGTTTCCGAAATAGACCTTTAATAGTCGTAAATTTGTAACTGCGTCTATTTTGTGTGTATTGTCGGGATGCCTCATTTACTTGTCCGATCGAATATCGACTGAAATGACGTCAATACTTGTGCCGTGACAGAATATTCTAGACCGTCACGCAGAACATAATCGAACTGCCGGCCGTCACGAGGAAGAAACATTGCTTTCTCCTTCCTAAAGTACTGCGCATGAAATAACAGTTTCTTATCAACTCGTTTTAATCTTTCCTATACCACACTTTTGTAGCTCTACAGATGTCGAATGTAGTGGGGACTAATTCGTATAAGTCCAGCGATTTAGGGGGCCGTGGTTGTGAAATGGTAAGACCACTCGCCTCCCACCTAGAAGATCCGGGTTAGATTTTGGCAGTGTCGCGGTCGCCGTGTTTCCTCGTGAATCTCCCGTTTCTCTCGCTCTTGCATTCCGGCGCTGCTCCATACTCACCTCGCTTCACCCTTATCGGCTCTCAAGACCTCGATGTTAAGAGCCACCCAAATTTCTCCATTCCACTCCAGTGATTGAGTTATTAGAAGTTGAAGGCCTGCTTCCCACGCGAGAAATAACCATTTATGGTGTTCTCAGAACAAATTAATAGCCAAGGCATGCAGTTTTATTAGTAGATTTGTGTGAGAGGAAAATGAAATGTATTACTGACCTGTACATTAATTTCATGAACGTGTCATTTAATAGCTAGTGACAGAAAAATTCTGCAAGTTAATTTGAGGACAAGGTAAACTTCAAACACTCGGGTAGGTGTTTATAATGTGTACATGAGGAAGTAAGTCCGTGTTCGATGTGTGCTGTCCTTATCTATTTACTCTATATTTACAAGATATTTTTATCGTCACTTCATAAAGCTGCACCTACGGTTGCAGGTGGGAGGAACGACAATAATCGCTAGTACACTGAGAGAAAATCCAAATAGATATTTGATTTATAAGCCTAGAAATACATTAAGTAGCCCCAACAAAAAAGTTTTTTGAGTAAACAATACTTGAAGTGCAACTGCAATTTCTATGAATGTGGAATATTCTGATATCACAGTGGACCGATGTTGGAACCAATGGGTGCCCAATGACACCCACACAAGCCGAGCTTCCGGTTAAAAAAAATATGGATAACTCAAACAACTTAACTCTTCTCCGTTAAAAGCCATCATTATACAAATACGTACTGTTACTGGCATGCGTGCCACCAGTCCAGCCCGCAGCAGACGGCGTCGAACCCTCGACGCAGACAGGTCCACACCCGTCGCAGTGCTCCAGTGTCGAGCCATCACTGTGGACGAGGCTGTTCTGTCCGTTACGGCCATGCGGCCAAGATGGCGGTCATCCCGTGCTGTGGTCACATTGCGTGGTCCAGTACCCGCTCGTAATTTCGTACGACCTTCTACTATACACTGGTTCCACACACGCTACACTGTCGTAGCAGCATACCCTGTACGAGCGGAAAAGTTACTGTATGACAAACTCATTTCTTAGAGACCTATTATTTTTCCCCGTTCTAACTCACTCACATGCTGATATGGAGCCCTATGAAGTCGACGAGGCATACTAGCACTCGCTTTCACTTCGTTACACGGCTCTTCACTGACTGAGCTTGGCGTAACACTGATCTCTCCAGTCACACAAGAGAGGGCGTTGCTAGGACTACGTGTACGCCATCTCTCTGCAATCGTAATCACTTATTGCTGGTACACTGCTCTACACATCCTCCCAGTTTGGTTTCTTTCGGGCCTTTCTTTCTGCTTGTTTGCAATTTTCACAAACAATTGTGTATATTTTAACTGACGTGTTAAATATTAACTTTCGAGACAAAAGTTGGTTATTTTTTTTTATCTAAAATGATAACAGAAAATATATTTTTTTATGATCTTTCTTCGAAGTCAAACTGTAAATTAAAACGTTCCTACTTCTTAGTTCGTGTTGTGGTATGCCAGGAGACAGTACAGAGGATACGAAAAGTATAATGTTAGACTGGTTTCAAAATTATTGCACTTCAAAAATAAAACATAATTCACGTTATTCAAAACTAAGATAAAAAAAATTAGTGCGTGTTGAAATTTTACTTCTTTGGCGTGTCTAAAAAAATACTTTATTACGTATGCAAATAATTTATGTAAGTAGGAAAAACGATAAAATGATCGAAGAAAGACATTAAATACAATAAGTAAATGTTTGATTAAAGAACATAATTAAATTACCCTCAACGAGCCAATAGAAGTATTAAAAAAATTAAAAAAATACTTACAAAAATTAACCTTAAGTACTTAAAACCACTTTCAAAATTGTATTATACCATTTTTGTCACTAACAAAATTGTTATAATTTAAGTAAAATTAATTAATTATATATATATGTTCACAATGAATTACTTATATAAATGAAAAGTTTATCAATTTGCTTACTTCATGAACTGATTTTCCGTCGGTTTTAAATATGTATACCCACGTGCTATGTTCTGTACCTTGATTTTGTATATAGCTAGACGATACGCCCATGCGCGTTGGGTCATACCCCTACCACGTTCACTGTCGAATTTCGTTACACTGTGCGCGCGCAACTTTCGGTGAACACTGTACTTTTAACCTCAACGCGCCAAAAGAAGTATAACTTCAAAAAGTTCCTCAGTGGTTTTTTTTTTTACAGATTCATGTTTAATTAGACGTTTTTAAATCACACCCATTAACACTTGCCAGAATTCACGAGTTAATTTACAGTTATGTATACACTGCAGGCGCAATCATTTGTTCATTGAGAGATATCTTCGTGAAGAGCACTTTGTCTTGTGTACAAGGCTGTACGTCACTCGTTCGCTGTATATGTGCATTACTGGTTCACAGCCCTGTACGGCGGTTTAAGAAGCGAGTGACCAGGTAGATAGTACCCAAATATACGGAGATGACACAGACTTGAATACAGATATCTTCAGACTCACACTCCAAGAAAATTGCGCAACTGGCCAGCAAAATGTCGGAACACCGTTCGCCAACCAGCTCCGGGTAACTTCTCGCCAGCCGACAGCACAACCAATAAGGAAATGTTCGCAGCATGCAGTAGTCGATCAGACACAATCCCCGTTTCCAGAGTCTCGCGCAGCCAGTCAGTGAACGGTCACGCCGACATCGTAGGAGCCTCCACGGCGTTCAGTCTCTCTGTACTGTGGAGCTAATCACAAACGAAACCAGACAATAGAAGTGTTTTAACGCGTTTAATCCGCATGCCCGCTATTGAGGACATGTTGCACGCGTAGGGTATTAATGCTCGTGACTGTACACAACAAGGAATACGTGGATGCTCTTTTGAGTACATTCCTTGTCAGAAATGTGATTTGGTGAAACTTGTACCACTCTCATGTGTGAATGGTTAATGCTGACATCATCAAATACGCAGCATATTGTTCTCTGTTTAGGATATGCATGCTCTGCACAAAAACTGCGCATATCAAAATATTTAACTGGTTGCCACTCTTCAGCTCTCAAATCTATCCGGAAATCGGAGGTTTAAAATATATTCCAGCATTGCTTGATCTCGCGAAATTTTCAGAGGATATTTATTAGAGAACACGTTGCAGTTTAAAAGGCGCGATGGGAGACTGCGGCCCTGTTCCTAACAACCACAACATCCACACTCGGAAGCGACACCAGCATGTGCTGCTCCATATGAGCGCGAGTGCACTAGCGCTAGTGTTTTGGATGCGTACGGTATGCATGTTGTGCTCTCCAGATTTTTCTTTTTCATTTATTTACATTGTGTAGTGGTTCTACTATGCACCTAATGCCGAATGGAAATAGAATGTTGCATTGTAAATATGTGCTAGTAAAAGCAGTGAATCTGTTTACTCGTTATATAATTCGATCATTTGTCAACCTCTTCCTCTCTTCATTTCTGTGCGCGAACAGCATCAAGTGTCAGATGCTCTGTAGTCAGTTCGTAACCAACTGAAATATCATTCACGATTTGACATACGAGTCTAATTTTTTGGTTATTCAAGAGTGCAGCTGAGGAACAACGTTAACAGTTACTAGCGAGGTCGAGAGCGGGTGTGGATGCATTCAAAATGAGAAGNACCAGACAATAGAAGTGTTTTAACGCGTTTAATCCGCATGCCCGCTATTGAGGACATGTTGCACGCGTAGGGTATGTATGCTCGTGACTGTACACAACAAGGAACCCGTGGATGCTGTTTTGAGTACATTCCTTGTCAGAAATGTGATTTGGTGAAACTTGTACCACTCTCATGTGTGAATGGTTAATGCTGACATCATCAAACACGCGGCATATTGTTCTCTGTTTAGGATATGCATGCTCTGCACAAAAACTGCGCATATCAAAATATTTAACGGGTTGCCACTCTTCAGCTCTCGAATTAATCCGGAAATGGGCGGTTTAAATTAATATTTCAGCAACGCTTGATATCGCTAAATTCTCGGAGGACATTTATTAGAGAACATGTTGCAATTTAAAAGGCGCGATGGGAGACTGCGGCGCTGTTCCTAACAACCAAATCATCCACACATGGAAGCGACACCAGCATGTGCTGCTCCATATGAGCGCGAGTGCACTAGCGCTAGTGCTTTGGATGCGTACGGTATGCAAGTTGTGCTCTCAAGATTTTCTTTTTATTTATTTACATTGTGTAGTGGTTCTACTATGCACCTAATGCCGAATGGAAATAGAATGTTGCATTGTAAATATGTGCTAGTAAAAGCAGTGAATCTGTTTACTCGTTATATAATTCGATCACTTGTCAACCTCTTTCTCTCTTCATTTCTGTGCGCTAACAGCATCAAGTGTCAGATTCTCTGTAGTCAGTTCGTAACCAACTGAAATATCATTCACGATTTGAAATACGAGTCTAATTTTTTGGTTATTCAGAGTGCAGCTGAGGAACAACGTTAACAGTTACTAGCGAGGTCGAGAGCGGGTGTGGATGCATTCAAAATGAGAAGTGAGCAAGGAATTATGGGAGGAAGTATGAATGCGAGACCGGATGCTGGTTATTTAGGAACACGGCAAGGGCCAAATGCCGCTGACATCTCGCCCCCTGGGGTGCCGCGGTGATGCAGTAGTCAGACTACTCGCCTCCCGCCAAGATGAACCTGGTTAGATTCCCGGTGGGGTCACTCCCGGATTTTTGCAATGGGAATCGTGCAGGACGATGCCGCTGGTCAGCGGGTTTTCTCGGAGACCTCCCATACTCACCTCGCTTCAACCTCATCGGCTCTCAAGACCTCGATGTTAAGAGCCGCCCAAACCTCTCCGTTCCACTCCACTCCACTCACTTCGCAACCTGTCAAATCCGCCAGCTACCTCACACGCATCATTGGCTTGCCTTCTCACGTCGACCGCGAGCACGTCTGCTCGTCAGAACTGGAGGAAAGTTACCGCGACTCGTGAGAAGGATCGAGGATGGGGAAGGGACGAGGAGTGACGAGGCATCACAACGTACCTGCCCACGCCTCACGCCGGCCGGAAGAAATTGGAAATGTTCTGTTCGCGGCAGGGAAACACTCGAGAAAGTTGCCGCCGAACTGCGAGTCTCTCGTTATCAGCTCCGCCACACGACTCGCATACAACACACCGAGTTTATCCCTGCCCCCTTTTCTTTCCCACCGCATTCGTGCAGCAGAAGTAAAGAAAACCACAAGTTATCGCGGGTAATGGATACGGCAGGTGAGAGACCGCGTTCTTCAGCGAAGTTGGTTTCTCAACTTAGTTTCCCTCTGCAGCCGAATTCATTCCTGCCCTAAGCAAACCGACACGAACTACTGGTGAGTATGTCTTAGCGGGTTTTTTAGGTTGTGGTATGTTTCAAACAAGCTGACTTCAGAGCGCTGGTCTCAGGAAAATTCGTTATTTTACATTTGTACGAAACGCTGTTTAACTTGTACCTACAAGTACTATTTGCTCGTATAAAACAATTTTAGACGGCAAATTTTTGAGGCAATGGCCTATCAAAATCACAATTTTAGTGGTTTGGTGACTCACTTACCGAAATTAGATAATTCACACTGGAATGAGAAACTAAGTTTTTTCAAGGAATCATTAATGTCATGCTATTTAATGATATCGATAAATGAGGTTTTTATTTGTAGCACTCTACAATTTCTTTGTAAAATAAGTTTGGCTAAGCTTATCTTCAAATTAATTTTGATATGACTTTTGAATGACCCTTGTTAATTTTTCTGTAAATGATAATGTTTATTTTATTTGTACATCCCAAAAACCCTGAAATTGTGATTTCAGCACCCCACAATGCAAAAACTTTACGATATATAATTGTTATGCTAGGAAATATATAATAATGTAATTTTCTGTGATCAGCACTGTTAGTCCGTCGACTACTCTGCCCGTGTCCGTGGTAGAGGTCATGTTGCTCATGAAGCAGGCTTATAGCCAGTACTGTACCCAGCGAAGAATCAATGTCCTGTGTTCTTAGCCTCTTCCTTGTGAGTGATCAGCTTTAAGAGGACTTGTTTATGTCCTGCAGCACCGAGCACGCAGCGTATTCTCACTGTGTTGTGTTCTTGCAACGGGGGCANATGTTTCAAACAAGCTGACTTCAGAGCGCTGGTCTCAGGAAAATTCGTTATTTTACATTTGTACGAAACGCTGTTGAACTTGTACCTACAAGTACTATTTGCTCGTATAAAACAATTTTAGACGGCAAATTTTTGAGGCAATGGCCTATCAAAATCACAATTTTAGTGGTTTGGTGACTCACTTACCGAAATGAGATAATTCACACTGGAATGAGAAACTGTAAGTTTTTTCAAGGAATCATTGGTGTCATGATATTTAATGATATCGCTATATTATGTATTAATTTCTAGCACTCTACCATTTTTTTTGTAAAATAAGTTTGACTAAGCTTACCTTCGAATTAATTTTTTATGACTTTTGAGCGACCCTTGTTAATTTTTCTGTAAATGATTACGTTTATTTTATTTGTACATCCCAAAAACCCTGAAATTGTGTTTCCGGCACCCCACAATGCAAAAATTTTACGATCTATAATTTTTATGCTAGGAAATATATAATAATGTAATTTTCTGTGATCAGCACTGTTAGTCCGTCGACTACTCTCCCGTGTCCGTGATAGAGGTCATGTTGCTCATGAAGCAGGCTTATAGCCAGTACTGTACCCGGCGAGGAATCAATGTCCTGTGTTCTTAGCCTCTTCCTTGTGAGTGATAAGCTTAAAGAGGACTTGTTTATGTCCTGCAGCACCGAGCACGCAGCGTATTCTCACTGTGTTGTGTTCTTGCAACGGGGGCANAAGAGGACTTGTTTATGTCCTGCAGCACCGAGCACGCAGCGTATTCTCACTGTGTTGTGTTCTTGCAACGGGGGCATGCATGCTAGCCTGAGCATGTTCCAGACATGTCGCCCGTAACTACGACACGAGCTGCGAGCCTCCTAAACCACAACAGAAGGAAATCCCCTCCAACTGGTTGGCAGGCGTGGACTTAGTCAACACTTGCGCGATACTAAGGCAGTAAGCGCGGAGGACGGTGTTATTAGTCTTGGTAGCTTCTCGTACGAGATGGTCATCCAATACTGCGCCAGACTGCACAACATGCAGATCTCGTTGGTACTACCAAAACAGTCAGAAATGTAACTATTATGTTGCATATGAAGGGAGAATGCATAGGTATTTTTTTTTTGTAAAATGTTTTGCAAGAATTTACTTATATGTTTTATAATCATGTAATGAGAATATAATTGTAATCAAAATTTAGGTATATTTTCATTTTATATGCTTTAAAAGGTTCATTTTTTATATACAAAGCAAGAGTTCAATAATTACTCTCATTATAATACACATTAGTAGTAATGTTCAAAATAATTTTATAATTGATTTTTCGCGCATCCATTTCAGCCACAAGTGTTATAAGTGAACTAATGTGGTTTCTGAAGCGTCCAAATGGTAAATATTATTAAATTGTTATTCAAGGTAAACATTTTTTACTATAGGATTTTTAAAATATTAGATAATTAAATAAAATAATGTTATTTTAGATTATTAAAAAATATATGCATTCTTCTTTAATATGGAACATAAATCACACTTTTCTGACAATTCTGGTTGTGTGTGTGTGTGTGTGTGTGTGTGTGTGTGTGTGTGTGTGTGTGTGTGTCTACTACTTGTTGGTGAGCTCAGTGCGTTGTACAGCATGCCTTCAATTTTAATTTGTGAAAACTGACTTATTCTTGCTTGGTAAAGATCCCACACTGCTGCACTACAGCTATCATTATGGCCATTCCTGTGCATATGTAAAGTACTCGCGTACTACAGCTGCCAATATGGTACGTGATCGTTTCCATACATGTGTCTAGTAACAGTACCATACTAGTATAGTACATCTGCTAATCTGGTTTTTAATTGTTCCTTTTCAAGTGTCCTGGTAAATATACTTATGTTTTATGTTATGATTTCTAAACATTATTAAATGTTACCATATATTTGTATTTTAATGTTAACACTTGCGAATAGAAAAATATCCATACATGTATTGGAACGTTCCGAGACGAATGTATGGTAAATTTTCCATACATGTATAGGTTAACAACTGCCATTTCACGTTTAGGAATTATAAGACATCTTTTTTACAGTGTACCGACCATAGTAGCACGTCTACAGACATCGGCCTTCGGAGCCATGATTAAGGTAAATACGTTCATTTAATACCTTCAATATTTACTTACTTTCCGTTCCTTATTAATATATGGGAATAATTTTCATAACAACATGATAACATTCTAATATATCTTCAAGCTTCCCTTGATTTAACTTATATCTATTGTAACTAATTAAAACCATTATTTAGTTAATACAACGACTATCAAACACACCTAATTCATTCTATCTCTGAATGCACATCCTCTTAATACTTTTATAAGTACTTTTTAAAACCAAAATTTTGTCTTCTAAGATACACGCTTAAATACTGCGCTCTCAAAAATATTAAATCATTTCAATGACTTGAAATTGTTAATTAATTTGAGACCGAACGGATTAAACCCCGCTCCCTACTTTGCAACTAAAATATTGCCGTTTTTCTATAATAGGCTTGGAAGTTTTAATGTTTATTGACTATTGTGTTCTTACAATATGTATCCAGGCTCCACGAAGTTACCACACGAACTCTGGCAACATAGCTATCAATTTATTTTACAGAACAAGAAGATGAGAGACTGTAAACAGATATAGAGAGGTAAAAGGGCGTAGCTGTACATCGACGTTATTGTTGCTGTCTTCATTATTATCACCTTCATTATCGACTTTACGATACTTTTACATCGTCATCACTGACATTATTTATTACATTGACGTCATAGTCGCTATCGTCGTATCGCCATCGCAATAATCAGTAATTAAAATCATAGCTGTTATTGTAATATCTATATTCGTCATGATCAATACTATTGTCGTCATCATTCTAGTCATTATTATAGTCGCAATTACCATTCATCTGATTCATCCGTAGCAGACTTTTGTTGACACGCTAATGCATTAGATGCACTGTTAAAGTATTTTGAGACGTGAAAAATTACATAATTTTTTATTCTGTCTTTTGTTTGGTTGCGATTTCAGTTCAAATGAAAACACGCGAGGTAACAGTTTCTCTCCACGTCAGTTGTGGAGTGCTGAAAAACAGAGAGTCTCGTAAGTGTTAGCTTCGCTTTTAAAATATTTTTGTTTGAATTTATGCTGAAATAAATTAACTCTTAAAATAAGTATTACTTTTCACAGTGGGAGGGGGAAAAAAAGAAAAAAATATAATCCAAAATAATTCTAACAAATTTTTATAATCTAATTAATTGAGTTAAATAATTTCCTGTGCGGTTCTTTTCTGAACTCGAACTTGTATACTCTGTCACTGTACAAGAAAATATTGGAAAGAATGAATCTAACTTCAGCGGCAGCTGCGGCATAATTTTTTATCGTCTCCGTTTTTACAAAAAATATCTAAATGAATATTATTTTCTCAGAGTGCAGTACTTTCGTGATTCTTACTGTATGCGAAGTTATGAAGTGCAACAATGTTTTATTCAACGAAAGACAATTCCCCGCTAGCGGTTTCACATGTTCATTTCTTTTTTAAGTAATTGGAACTCTCTCGAAAGTGTGTCGTGTTGACATAAATCAATTTCCGCCGACAGTTGTGGCAACGCAGCAGCGGACAGACTGATCGACGGAGGCTGAAACACTTCCTGTATAAAATGCAAATGTAGCCGTGTGACACTATCGTCGTGTCAGGGGTCGATATGATGTAATAGTTGGCGACGTTGGATTGCGCACCAGTCCGGCATGCATCAGGGACGCGTGGTGTGTTCANGGGGGGGGGCTGCTGTTTCGGAGAGAAGTGGGGTTGAAAGTTCATAGCGACGCGGCCGACGGAATAATTGGGCAGGACTAGGGACTGGCTGCCAGCCCGCTGTCCAGGTCAACTACTGGAACAATGTGAGCGGACCTCGACTGAGAAACGAGCACAGCAGTTGAGCAGACAATTCCGTTATCACGTTTAGACACGCCTCTATGGGCCGTACATGATGGTTAGTTGAACACTTCTGAACGTCCTGATGGATATCTACTCTTGTCCCCAGTTTGTACACACAAATAGAATAAGTGCGACTGTGAGACGTTTACAAGAAGCAGAAATCAGTGAAAGAAAATAAACAAGTCATATATATGCATGATTTTCTCATCTAAATAAATATCAAGTGAAGTGTATTACTCAGAAAAGCTGACACCAGTTAGTCTATACGGGTAAAAAAATCATTACCGTCCAAACTCATGATCAATATCTGGGTTTTGCAACTTTTCAAATTATTATCAGTGGAGCAAATCTCGTTCCTGTTTCTGACAATTTAAAGTGTTTAATTTCTACCAAAATGCTTTTATGCTATTTCTCGCTAATCAATTCCCTGTATGATGTAGTAACATAGAATTGTTACGTGTTCAACTAATATCTCAGGCTCTTCGTGAAGTCTAACATTTATTATTGTTTCCGAACCAGACAATTTTCTCGTCAAAAATTAATTGCAGGGTAAACGCCATATGAAATGTCCATGCAGAGTGGTCTTTATGAGGAAAGAGTGCACTGATGAACAATACATGTCGTGGATACTTTATGGAAAATACTAATGAACATAGAAGCATCGCAGTTTAGGAATACCCAGTACTCCTGCGCTGAGGCTCGCACGCCATATACAAGTCCATTTTACAGTTTTCTCCCTCCTTTTTCTCTTTTTTCACAATTGCGTGGCCTTCTGTGTGGTATTGTTTTCTGGAAAATGGTGTAGGTAGCACTGTTTTACCCGATGTGTACGTGGCTACAGAAACATACAATAAAATACTTCTGTGGAAATTATACCAACTACATTACACTAAACCCAAACCAACAGATTCGTTTCTGACAGAATTCTAAAAATATTATTCCCGAAGGCATATATTATCAAATACGAAACTACTCCTGTTGTTTCACCAAATATTATCTTTTAAATTTTTCTGGTGCAGATATTTTTCCAGTTACGTGATGGTACTTAGTTTTACTTCAAGCGTTATTTTAATTGAACAATATAACAAAACGACAAAGTAGAATAATTTTATAAAGTATATATATATTTGTATAATTAAGTAGCTGATGATGCGTAAAGTCCCATTACATGCTAGGACTGTAGGTCTATTGTAAAACATTAAAACCCAACTTTAAAAGCATGAGGTTCCGTGTTCAAGACCCAGGTATTTTACGTAGTTAAGAACTGTTATTATAAGTAAGTCGATTAAGTTTAATTTATAAGTTCTGGGATGTAGAAAACTATATAATGAATGACAATTTAATTAAACATTAGACATTCAGTTTGGTTAAATATCCAAATGTTCCTTCTAGATTTTCAGGATAATTTAGTGGTTTGTGTCACGATATAAATAGCATATAACTTAAAAAAACCTAATAAATTTAAATAATAATACAATTATATTTTGCCATAAATATTAGCATTTTCACTTAAAATATTGACTCGTGCAAATTTTATAAAGTAATTTCAAGATTAAGTTTGGTTGAAGATAACGTGTTTCTTTAAGTCCCATATGTGGCAAGTTGCAATTTCTTTGAAATCCTGGAGCGTTTCACTATTTTTACTTTTAAATTTATTTCAGAAATTTAAATCAACATATGAGCGAACTGCATAGCAAATTTCAAAGAATACATATTCTTGAAATCATTCTGGTGATACAGACAATTATGCTGAGCTGTAGCCCAACGTATTTACTTTGCTAATTTTTTATATTTGCACAAATAAATGTTTTAAATTAAAATTTCTGTAGTCCTCTTCACTTGTATTTTAAAATTAATTTTCTACCATTGTCATGTTGCCATACGTTTTCATGCAATTTTTTCATAATAACGAAAGGTTTTGTAATATGCTAAAATGTAAAATATAACATCAGCGTCTTCAGCACCATTAAGAACTCGGACACGTATGTTACGCATTATAAGACTACATTTAGCATAACTTGTTTTCTGCAACGCGCTTCATATTTTAATACCAGTTAAGAAGCGGCCCTGCATAACACGAGAAGCAACAAATTGAATTAGCACTGGGTGCTTTGTTTCAAGTCCGCAGATGGGAAGGACGTGTCATTTAAGTTATTGCTTAGGCATTCCCCAGAAGCACTTTCGATGCCTTAGGCACAAAGAACTTTACTCAGAATTACCTTACTGTTGTTTCTTTGATATGTGAATACCACCAAGGCAAACCGGGTTTCTAATCCCAGCGGTGTCGCTCCCGGATATTCGCACGTGAGAATCGTGACTAGCGACGACGCTGGTAGGTGGGTTTTCTCGGGATCTTCCGTTTCCCTCACCTTTGCATTCCAACTCTGCTCCGAACTCGCTTCAATTAACCTTCATTGCCTCTCAAGATCTTGATGTTAAGAAACGCCCAAACATCTCCTTTACTTGATTAAGTTTTGAGAGC
Source organism: Clitarchus hookeri (assembly GCA_002778355.1). NCBI lineage: Eukaryota > Metazoa > Arthropoda > Insecta > Phasmatodea > Phasmatidae > Clitarchus > Clitarchus hookeri. The sequence goes on from NQII01008734.1 coordinate 22,745, forward strand.
TTAAAATTTCGCTATCAGCATGTGCGTACGACATTGGAAACAATTGAAGTTGCACCAAATCATTGGAACCACACTGCGTACATTTGAAAACTGCTCTATTCGAACGTAGTAGAATGTTCGTGTATTCAAACTGGTATCTACTTCCCAACAGTGAAGCACACCGTTTCAGTCACCGATTTATTGTTCATTTCACACACCCACAGGTAATTCAGCAGTATAGTGATTGAAATATCGATTAGTGGTACTTCAGTGATTCGAATCACTGATAGAGATTCCTTCTCAAAGTACCAGTCTGGATATAACTTAGACTCTATAGAATAACTTTCCCCAAGTTTTGTGTAACGAATATAAATCTAGACATTTTATGACTGTTTGAAAACGTATAAAAATATGATACTCCATACAGAAGGTAAACAGACACAAATTATATACGGATTTACTCTCGTGTGTCAAGTAAAATTGTATCCGTGTTTCCTATTCCTAGTTTTCTAACTTTATAATCAGGATACGTGAGTGAGCAAAGAAAGTGCAGCATTACGAAAATAGTGCAGTGGTTTTGAAAAGCGCTTATTTTACGAAATTAGTGACACTGAACGCGTCCGGCTCAATCCCGCACTCTGAAATGGAAGTAGATAAAGGGGTTCGGAATCAGTGAGTTTGACTGAATATCAGATCGAACCGATCCATTGTAATCGCTAAAATATTATAGGTTTCTTCAGTTGCACCTGAATACTGATTTAACAGTTACTTCTGCCGATTCCTAGTGAATTGCATTTTCCTGGCACTTAAACCTCAGGACATCCCACCAATTCTCCAGTAGGTATATGTACAGCCTGTGAATTGGGTGCACGAGTGTGTACATTTGCTCAGAATGGGTCACGTGAATGACGGAATGTAAAACCCTCAACGCCCTACTATATATTTCATTTTTTTGTTCCTTACAAATAATCCAGTGCTCCTGAAGTTGAAATTTACAAAAGGAATTTAAAGTAAACAAAGACAGATGGGTGACACACGTCAACCGTTGCAAAGTTCTGTGCACTGATAGTAAACCCGATGTAGACCTATGTTCGTATTTTGCGCAGGTTCCTAAAATTGACTCAACTACCACCAACCAACTGTCATAACCGAATGGCCAACCGCGATTGGTGTATTTCTTAACATTTCAATTTTCAGAAGATATATCTTTTTATATTACCTTGACCTACTTAATAGCCTATATTCTAGTTGCATTGACTCTTTCATTCCCACATTAATTTAATGCTCCTGATGTTGCAATTGGAAATTTTTTGATACGTGCTGTATCTTAGCTGAGTAAGAACTTGTTTCGTAACCACAGCCAGTAAGATGTAGGCATTCTGTTCGGAAATAGCGGCATGAACCGGCCATAACGCANGTACTCCTGCGCTGAGGCTCGCACGCCATATACAAGTCCATTTTACAGTTTTCTCCCTCCTTTTTCTCTTTTTTCGCAATTGCGTGGCCTTCTGTGTGGTGTCGTTTTCTGGAGAATGGTGTAGGTAGCACTGTTTTACCCGATGTGTACGTGGCTACAGAAACATACAATAAAATACTTCTGTGGAAATTGTACCAACTACATTACACTAAACCCAAACCAACAGATTCGTTTCTGACAGAATTCTAAAAATATTATTCCCGAAGGCATATATTATCAAATACGAAACTACTCCTGTTGTTTCACCAAATATTATCTTTTAAATTTTNGCATATATTATCAAATACGAAACTACTCCTGTTGTTTCACCAAATATTATCTTTTAAATTTTCTGGTGCAGATATTTTTCCAGTTACGTGATGGTACTTAGTTTTACTTCAAGCGTTATTTTAATTGAACAATATAACAAAACGACAAAGTAGAGTAATTTTATTAAGTATATATATTTTTGTATAATTAAGTAGCTGATGATGCGTAAAGTCGCATTTCATGCTAGGACTGTAGGTCTATTGTAAAACAGTAAAACCCAACTTTAAAAGCATGAGGTTCCGTGTTCAAGACCCAGGTATTTTACGTAGTTAAGAACTGTTATTATAAGTAAGTCGATTAAGTTTCATTTATAAGTTCTGGGGTGTAGAAATCTATATAATGAATGACAAATTAATTAAACATTAGACATTCAGTTTGTTTAAATATCCAAATGTTCCTTCTAGATTATCAGGATAGTTTAGTGGTTTGTGTCACGATATAAATTGCATATAACTGAAAAAAAAACCTAATAAATTTAAATAATAATACAATTATATTTTGCCATAAATCTAAGAATTTTCACTTAAAATATTGACTCGTACAAATTTTATAAAGTTATTTCAAGACTAAGTTTGGTTGAAGATAACGTGTTTCTTTAAGTCCCATATGTAGCAAGTTGCAATTTCTTTGAAATCCTGGAGCGTTTCACTATTTTTACTTTTAAATTTATTTCAGAAATTTAAATCAACATATGAGCGAACTGCATAGCAAATTTCAAAGAATACATATTCTTGAAATCATTCTGGTGATACAGACAATTATGCTGAGCTGTAGCCCAACGTATTTACTTTGCTAATTTTTTTAAATTTGCACAAATAAATGTTTTAAATTAAAATTTCTGTAGTCCTCTTCACTTGTATTTTAAAATTAATTTTCTACCATTGTCATGTTGCCATACGTTTTCATGCAATTTTTTCATAATAACGAAAGGTTTTGTAATATGCTAAAATGTAAAATATAACATCAGCGTCTTCAGCACCATTAAGAACTCGGACACGTATGTTACGCATTATAAGACTACATTTAGCATAACTTGTTTTCTGCAACGCGCTTCATATTTTAATACGATTTAAGAAGCGGCCCTGCATAACACGAGAAGCAACAAATTTAATTAGCACTGGGTGCTTTGTTTCAAGTCCGCAGATGGGAAGGACGTGTCATTTAAGTTATTGCTTAGGCATTCCCCAGAAGCACTTTCGATGCCTTAGGCACAAAGAACTTTACTCAACATTACCTTACTGTTGTTTCTTTGATATGTGAATACCACCAAGGCAAACCGGGTTTCTAATCCCAGCGGTGTCGCTCCCGGATATTCGCACGTGAGAATCGGGACTAGCGACGACGCTGGTAGGTGGGTTTTCTCGGGATCTTCCGTTTCCCTCACCTTTGCATTCCAACTCTGCTCCGAACTCGCTTCAATTAACCTTCATTGCCTCTCAAGATCTTGATGTTAAGAAACGCCCAAACATCTCCTTTACTTGATTAAGTTTTGAGAGCTTAACGTTTCGCTATCAGCATGTGCGTACGACATTGGAAACAATTGAAGTTGCACCAAATCATTGGAACCACACTGCGTACATTTGAAAACTGCTCTATTCGAACGTAGTAGAATGTTCGTGTATTCAAACTGGTCTCTACTTCCCAACAGTGAAGCACACCTTTTCAGTCACAGATTTCTTGTTCATTGCACATACCCACAGGTAATTCAGCAGTATAGTGATTGAAATATCGATTAGTGGTACTTCAGTGATTCGAATCACTGATAGAGATTCCTTCTCAAAGTACCAGTCTGGATATAACTTAGACTCTATAGAATAACTTTCCCCAAGTTTTGTGTAACGAATATAAATCTANATAACAAATATAAATATAGACATTTCATGACTGTTTGAAAACGTTATAAAAATATGATACTTCATACAGAAGGTAAACAGACACAAATTATATACGGATTTACTCTCGTGTGTCAAGTAAAATTGTATCCGTGTTTCCTATTCCTAGTTTTCTAACTTTATAATCAGGATACGCGAGTGAGCAAAGAAAGTGCACCATTACGAAAATTGTGCAGTGGTTTTGAAAAGCGCTTATTTTACGAAATTAGTGACACTGAACGCGTCCGGCTCAATCCCACACTCTGAAATGGAAGTAGATAAAGGTGTTCGAAATCAGTGAGTTTGACTGCTTATCTGAGCGAACCGATCCTTTGTTATCGCTAAAATATTATAGGTTATTTCAGTTACGCCTGATTACTGATTTAACAGTTACTTCTGCCAATTCCTAGTGAATTGCATTTGCCTGGAACTTAAACCTCAGGACATCCCACCAATCTCCAGTAGGTATATGTACAGTTACTGAAGTTTGGATCATAATTCACTGATATAAATGTAGTGTCTCAAACACGTGTGTTCCAAGTTGTCAACTTACTGTCTGTCTGGTGTAGTGAGAACTGCGTTCTTAATACATATTTTTTGTGTTTTTACAAATGTTTATTTGAAAACATGTTTGCAAGAACAATTTTGTAACAATACACGTAAATAACACCAAATTTTACAACAATTTGCAGTTATTCATGTAAAACTAAAGTTGAATTATAACAAACAAGCACTAAAGTGTTCAAATTTATTATAAATATAGAGATACATAAACGATGTTTTACGTTTCATAAAAGAACGCGTGGTCAAGATGCAATACTTGACTTGTAATAACACAAGAACAGTTTTGGCAGCTAGTCTCCAAGTAATTAATTGTAATAATGTCATTACTTTGTCCGGAGCGTAGTTTGAGAATGCGGATTCGACTTTTGGCGCTGATCATTCTAAATTGTCGACGTTTTACTTGGTTGGTTCACTTCTGTACAGCAGAAGGCAACGAAAAACATCAACGCAATAATATAGTTAAGTCGCACTGAGACACCACGGACTTTTTTACATTGACGTTGGCTAGGGCTTCTTCACTGCACAAATTAATTTATAATTATACAAGAAATTCTTTGAAAACTCGTCGCTGAAGATATTTTTGTTACACTACAAATAAATAAGAATAAGATTCACAAATCCTTAGTGTAGAATTTGTAACACTAATGTGAAATTTTCAACATGCAAGTTGTGTAGAATTCAAGTTCATTATAAACGTTAGGCTACATAAACAATTTTTTATGTTTTCTAGAATACTTGTTGTAAATATACAATATTTCAGTTGTAGAGTTACAAGAAAATATTTGGCAAGTAGTTTACAAATAATTGTTTGTAACAAGTTCAGAAATGTTTAACTATATAGCACCATTCAAGCTGTATCTTAGTCATTGGTTATTTAACCTTTCAGGATCACTATAATTTACACCCTCATACTTCAGCAAAGAAGACGTTATAAACTCCATGTAGTAGTTCAGTCAACATATCACTTGTTTCCTTGTCACAAATAATGTGCTGTAGGCTTTGTGTTCGGCTGTAGGAATCTGAACCATTTATGACTTGGAACAGTAGCACGGTTTATGAATCAGTTATTACAAGCGAATAGCATTGGTCACTGAACCTCGCAGTGTAGAGTACTGATACAAATAACCAGTCTGCGCATTGTGTGCACGAGTGTGTGCACTGGCTCAGAATGGGTCACGTGAATGACAGAATTTATAACCCACATCGCCTTATCATATATTGAAATTGTTGTTCCTTACAAAAATCCAGTGCTCCTGAAGTTGAAATTAGCAAAAGGAATTTGAAGTACACAAAGGCAGATGGGTGACACACGTCAACCGTTGCAAAGTTCTGTGCACTAATAGTAAACACGACGTACATCTATGTTCGTATTTTGCGCAGGTTCCTAAAATTGACTCGACTACCACCATACAACTGTCATAATCGAATGGTCAACAGCGATTGGTGTATTTCTTAACATTTAAATTTTCAGCAGATATGTCTTTTAATATGATCTTGACCTACTGAATAGCCTATATTCTAGTTGCTTTAACTCTATCATTCAAAAAATTAATTTACTGCTTTTGGTGTTACAATTGGAAATTTTTTGATACGTGCTGTATCTTAGCTGAGTAATAACTTGTTTCGTAACCACAGCCAGTAAGATGTAGGCATTCTGTTCGGAAATAGCGGCATGAACCGGCCATAACGCAGAGCAGCAACGCAGTTGACTAATCAGTTACCCCAAGCGAAGGTCGCTACTACTGAGCCTCGCAGTGGCCAACTATAACCTACTTGTGCAATATGTAGACATGCGTTTACAACGAGCATGGAGTGACGTGGAGTGATTATAGTGGCTATTTACATCTAGTCTTAAGAGCCGATGAGGGTGAAGTGAAGTGGGCATGGAGCAACACCAGAGTGCAAGGGCTGGGGAAACGGGAGATCCCCGAGGAAAAACTCCCACCAGCGACATCGTCGGACACGATTCCGACGTGCGATAATCCGGAAATCGATCCTGGCTCCCTACGATGGGCATGGATGTGTTGTCAGTTAGAGGAATTATTGAAACTTCACAAAGCACTTACTTACACAAACAGTGTTATATCGTCAAATGTTATTCACGTTGTTTTGGATAGTGATACTGGAAGTTGAGCAGTCCATTGGTGTAACACGGAGGAAGTTTACTGTGTAGCTAGCAAGCTCGTCCTGCCTCGTGTATTCTGTAGTTGAGTACAGACGTGGAAGTAGGAAGTGTGGGAAGTATGGCAGCTGGCCAGCTACGGGCTTCCCCGACAATGGCGGTGCACCCTGGACAATGGGGCGTTGTTGAGCGACGACACTCTGGCTGTATCGTGACCCAGAGCGGGTAGCGGGGTCAACTCCCCACTCGAGCACGTGACACGACGTCATGTGCAGCCGTGGACCTCGCTGCACTTGACTGCAGTCGCTCGTGAACTTCTCACATGTCGAGACTAAAGACGAGGTAGTTCGATTCTCTAACTGCGCACAGCCAGTCTCCGTGTCCCGACATTCAACTGCTCACTTGCCAATAAGTCTAGCGAAAATAGCGTGGGTTGGATATGAGGTCAGAACCCTGATTGGTTAACAAGTGCTTTGAGATACATGTATACTTCCTCTAACCAATTTGTAACGCATTTTAATTAAATTCAAATATGTAAAAGTATTTGACTCATTCAAACATACTCGTTTTTTTTAAGTTGAGATATATTGAAACGCGTTCGTCCCTGTTGGCAGGGGCTGCGATGGCCGAGCGGTTAGCCTGCTCGCCTCCCACCATGCGAGCTGGGTTCAATCACCGGCCGGGTCACTCCCGGATTTTCTCAAGCGAAAACCGTGCTGGACGGTGCCACTCGTCGCCGGGTTTTCTCGACGATGCCCCACTTTCTCCTTTCTTTCATTCCCGCGCTGCTCGGTTCTCACCTCATGACACCTTCATAGGCTCTCAATATCTCGTTGTTAAGAGCTGTTCAAATCTCTCAATTCAACTCACTGTTGATCATGCGACTTTGAAAGTTATGTTTCTTTGGGTTATGTCAATGTTACGCACACGCGCAGAAGACGAATACTCGGCCTACCTCACCTTCAGTCTGTGCGCACCACATACTGAAGCCGAACATCCTGTATTTCAGTCGAAGCGTATCTCTCGCCCTGAAGTTTCAGCAAAATGCTCGGGGTGTGCCCGTGTTAGCGACGCTAGCGGGTAATATTTTCTTTGAACTAGGGGAATTATTAAATGAGAGTAACGAACTGGGTGCTTGGTTTTCATGCATTAAGTCGACATATCTAGACGAGATTTTTCGTTTTGGCACTAAAATCACTGCGCCAGCACATCGGAGTTGCTATACGTACTATAGTCCTTTCAATGTTACTTCCAAGTTTTCAGAAGCCCTGACTGAAGTTTGTCCTCCAGGATGTTCCTCGGCCTCATGCAAACTAAGCTTAACCGAGTCTGGAATATTACAGGACCACGCACCACATATGAGCTATTTCTAACTAGGCATTACCAACGCACCTATTTTCTCTTTGTTTTAGTTCATATTAATAATAATTTAAATATAAATCATAGATAAAAAGTAATGAAAAGCCTAATTTAACCAAAAATAGGATACTTAAAGGTTAACACAAATATAAAATGCTTATAATATATAAAAGATTTAGGTATAAAACACACGCGTCATATAAAGGGTGATTTTTCAATGGTTTGTTCAGAAAGTGTGAAGAAACAGTGAATAGACAAGACCCGGAAATTGTCGCCCACGCCCAGTTGCGCCGGGTCCTCTCTCGCGCCCAGTGCATGCGCACCGACAACTCAAGGTCACAGTCGCGCCCAAGTCCTATACTCCAGCCAGCCAATGAGATTACATTTATTTTAATCGTGTTATAAGTAACGAAGCTATAGTGTTGTTATGGATCACCTTACAAACGTTACATCGTCGTTTCCGTTTTGGCACACCACGTGTCGATCTGATTTCACAGATGTACTTCGTCTAAGATAATTTTAGACCTGATAAATTTAAGGTCAAATGACGTGTGCCCACCTCAGTACCGTACCACATAACGCGTAATATGGAAACAAATAAGTATATGAGACCAACTACTTAGCTTCCACCATAACTACGTTAGCGACTTACCTTGTGTCAGGTTAGAATTGTGATTACTGTGACCGTAACAAATAACAACACTGAGTGCGTTAACGTGTATCGCTTGCTTCTTACTCTTCTTCTGTTATGCGTTATGAAACTGCAGTAGTAATTGTGAGTGTTATCTGTGAGCCTGTGTTCTTGTGTGTGATCTGAGAAACATGCACTATAATCGTTTACAGACCGTTGATGTATGCAAATTTCCTACGAGTCATGGAATGGATTTTTCTTTGTAGTTCACGGCATAATATGAGAGGAATAAAGAACTGTGAATCAGTGATCGGGATATTAATCTGCGTTCCAGTGGCAAAATTCACGGAACAAATTTATTCTTGGATCTCTTTATAAGTACTGCAGGCTTACTTATGAACGCTTACATGAAAGGGAACCATTCAGGTCGCACTACCTTGAGGAATATTTTTTATTATTAATACGTATTAGATTTCCTAGCCGAAACATAGATATTTGTCTTATCATCCCCTGGTTCATTAAAATTTTTTATACATTTTTTAAGTGCTCTTTGATGATAATAGTGTTCAGATGTTTCAGTTTTACTTTCGTCTGTGTAGTTTTCATATGTAGGTGTTCTAAGCATTTCCAATGACATTATTTGTAGTTTTTCTGCGTTAGTGGTCAAAAATGAATAAAAAATATAAAACAAATAATAATATTGTGAATGGAATTTTTTCAGTTTCATTGAGTTCAGGAACTTTACAACCGAGAATACGGAGACTTCAAGCATTGCAACATCTTATAGCCAAGCTAGTGACGTAACATCTAACAGGCATACGTGAGTGGACAATATAACTGGCAGCTTGGTTGGTTTAGACATGTGGTTGGTCGTATTTTAATGAAAACTGTGGCATCTGTGTTATAATACAGATGAGTGAAGACGGTGGCACACATATGAAAAATACCTTTTTGGAAAATTCCCCATGCTGGACCCTGTAACTGAACCACGGACCCTTATGGTTGGTTTACGATGGAAAACTTGTATGTAATGAATTTGTACATATTAGAGAGAAATAAGGTATTTTTACGAAACGGTTTATCATCATTGCATGTGTGTCGTTGAGAAATATCCTTACATGTAGGAAATGGCGTTATTTTATTTCATGTCATATACATAAGAACTTCAACCAATAAAATTAAAGGAGAAAACCAGAATAAGAAATAATTAAATACTTCTAGTGGGATAGCTTATTATTAAAAGAAAACAAGGTNATTAAAGGAGAAAACCAGAATAAGAAATAATTAAATACTTCTAGTGGGATAGCTTATTATTAAAAGAAAACAAGGTTTTTCATATTTTTTACACATTTTAAATATCAGTCTAATTTGTAAATAATAATAGTTGTATTTCAATTTTGTATTGTATTATAATGTGTTGTGTTAGAATATTGACAAATTCTGTGCAGTAAGTACTGAGAGAATAAAGATGCAAATAAAGTGAAGTGAAAAGTTATTTGCTAATATATCACTAGTTTACTAAAATCGAGTTAATATCTAGAGGTGTGTGTGGTTGAACATAAGACGATTTCACTCATTATAAATAACGACACTCGATTTTAGCGAGAAGATTTGCGTTACCCTGCGAGAACATCAGCAGTTTCGTTCTACTTTTTTGCCTCGTGTCTTTGTCAAGAGCATCATTTTCTTACTAGAATGANGCGAGAACATCAGCAGTTTCGTTCTACTTTTTTGCCTCGTGTCTTTGTCAAGAGCATCATTTTCTTACTAGAATGATCAATCAAAATTGGATTATACCGATACTTCAATTTTCTGATTGGCAGGAAGACACCTGAGATAAAATTTAAAAATANTCAATCAAAATTGGATTATACCGATACTTCAATTTTCTGATTGGCAGGAAGACACCTGAGATAAAATTTAAAAAAATTATTTGTTAGTGGCTACAAAGCTGTTTGGTTCATTCTTTCCAAGGCGACTGTGGTACCCAATAACAAGTAGAGTGACTATGACTAAAGATGTTTAGTGCTCACAAGCATATTTGTTTGTTGAAGGAATGTTATTGGCTGCCACGAAATATTTAGTTGTCAGCAACAGCATTCCTGTTATCCACAGTAAAACAATTTACTGCGACTGGAAACACTACCTACATCCATTACACTGAGGTGACAAAAGTCATGGGATAGCAATAGGCAAATATACATATGTCAGTAGTATCGCGTACAAAATGTATAAATGGTCAGTGCATGGGTTGGGCTTTCATTTGTAGTCAAGTGATTCATGTGAAAAGGTTTCTGACGTGATTATGGCCGCACGACGGGAATTAACAGACTTTGAACGCGGAATGGTAGTTGGAGCTGGACGCATGGTACATTCCATTTCGGAAATGGTTAGGGAATTCAACATTCCGAGATCCACAGTGTCAAGAGTGTGCCAAGAATACCTAATTGCAGGCATAACCTCCCACCATGGACAACGCAGTGGCCGACCGCCTGCACTTAATGGCTGAGACCAACGACGTGTGCGCAGAATTGTCAGTGTTAACAGACAAGCAACACTGCGTGAAATAACCGCAGGAATCAATTTGGGACGTACGACGGACGTGTCCGTTAGGACAGTGCGGCGAACTTTGGCTGTACTGGGCTATGACAGCAGAACACAGACTCGAGTGCCTTTACTAACAGCAAAACATCGCCTGCAATGCCTATCCTGGGCTCGTGACCATATCGGTTGGACCCTAGACAACTGGAAAACTGTGGCTTGGTCAGATGAGTCCCGATTTCAGTTGGTAAGAGCTGATGGTAGGGTTCGAGTGTGGCGCAGACCCCACGAATCCATGGACCCAAGTTGTCAACAAGGAACTGTGCAAGCTGGTGGTGGCTCCATAATGGTGTGGGCTGTTTTTACATGGAATGGACTGGGTCCTCTGGTCCAACTGAACCGATCATTGATTGGAAAGGGTTATGTTCAGCTACTTGGAGACCACTTCTAGCCATTCATGGACTTCATGTACCCAAACAACGATGGNTTGGAAAGGGTTATGTTCAGCTACTTGGAGACCACTTCTAGCCATTCATGGACTTCATGTACCCAAACAACGATGGAATTTTTATGGATGACAATGCGCCATGTAACTGGGCCACAACTGTAAGCGATTGGTTTGAAGAACATTCTGAACAATTCCAGCGAATGATTTGGCCACCAAGATCGCACAACATTTATCCCATCGAACATTTATAAGACATAATCGAGAAGTCAGTTCGTTCACAAACTCCTGCACCGGCAACACCTTCGCAATTATGGACGTCTATTGAGNAGACATAATCGAGAAGTCAGTTCGTTCACAAACTCCTGCACCGGCAACACCTTCGCAATTATGGACGTCTATTGAGGCAGTATGGCTCAATATTTCTGCCGGGGACTTCCGACGACTTGTTGAGTCCATGCCACGTCGAGTTGCTGCACTCTGCCGGGCAAAAGGAGGTCCAACACGATATTAGGAGGTATCCCATGACTTGTGTCACCTCAGTATATTATGCGCATGCGCTCTGGCATATTCGAAGTAGCCACCTTCTGTCTGGTCACGATGGTGTATTTGTCAATGTTCGGTTCTTTGCATCAGGTTACGAACTAATTCGTGAGGGACATTCTTATATACTTATCAACATATTGAATGATTTATTGATTCCAAGTGAGTAAATGTTACACGTAAATAATTCCAGAAAATTTTCTTTTCGTGAGGTGAAGTGTGCAAGATTTCGTTAAATTAATCCTGAAGACAGCGTATTTACGTCGACCCAAGGTAGCGTAATGGTATCATGCTGAGCTCCCAGTTGAGATGTCAAAGGTTCCAATCTCACTCATTACGAGTTTGAATTTAGTGTGTAGTTATCGTCGGACCATACCTACCTACAAAATCCCTCATCCCGCAAAATTCATTTGTGAACTTCACAAACCACGATTACTACTATCATCGTTACATTTTCGCTGTGACTACCGAACACATTGTTGTCTACCAACACACTAAATTTATTGGTGACCACAATCGTCATTTTGAAGTTTCCATTCAATATTGGAATGACAAAATAATTTTGCTGGCACCACAAAATATTTTGTCATGTCTATATTGACAAAAGAATTTAGTCGTCGCCAACAAAAACTTTCCGGTCACCGCGAAACAGTTTTTTAATGTATATAACACGTAAATAGTTCAATGGCGGAAATGTATCTGCGCCAAACTATTACGAAATGAGGAAAGTCACGAAATCTCATAGCGAAATTCGGGTGTCCCTAAATGTGAACGACTCATTTTAAAAAAACTTTCTGTGAAGTCATCTCTTACGTGCAGGGAATTGATCATGAACCGACCTAAGTGTCCTTGGAGGCCACTGATTGGCCAACAGCGGGTACTCATTTTCCTTGTAATAGACGGTATCAGTTCACCGCGACAAGAAGCATCACTGGTCAAGCGGTTGACAGGCCTCTAGTGCCCGCCACTCTCTACCATAGCACCACACGAATAAATACAATTTTTATGTCATCTCTCCGGAAAAAATAGATCGATGCCTTACATATTTCGTCAGCTCTGTAGACCCGGATAAGAGCCGCCCAAATATCTCCACTCCTACCAAATTTACAAACATGTAGTACGTCGGTAGTAGATGTAAACTGGTATGTTTTGAGAAGGTCAGGCTCTTATTTTCAAAATTACTGCCATATTACAATTTTTTCTTAGTGTGCTATATCGTCGAAACCATGTTATTAATTTTAATTAAATTTTGTATGTTGGCAGTATAAGTTACAACAATCAAATATGCAAATACAAAGTCACTTTGGTCCGCCACCTTGCAAGATATTATCAGATGACCAATTAAAATTGTTATTTTATATTTGCAGAAAAAAACCAACACGTTACCGCCAAATTTGGCAGACAGATGGTCCTACAGCATGCCATTTAATTTTACAAGTTTTGCGTCGGTCAGGTAAAACTGTTATATAAATATTTTTTCTCAACTTTTCATATCTACGAAACTGCGAAACAAATTTCAGCTTAGGTTCTAAACTTTGTATACTGGGAATATATATTGTAACCATTACATTTGTTTCATAAAGGGTTACATTTATTGGCCATCTTGTAACATGGCCCCACATGAAAATATAAATTTTTATGTCACATATCAGTGTAATAAATCGATTCCCACCTAATTTGGCGAAGACGTTGTACTGTCGTATGCCATATTAATGTTAAGGTTTTAAGTAGGCCAGGCAGTTATTTTCAAAATGATGGCTATGAAAACATTTTTACTTAGTGTGGTGTATCTACTAAGGTACGTAAACGATTTTAAATTATAGTTTTATATGTGTGGTATCTATGACAATCATTGAATGTTCTAAAACATAACCTTTTCGTCCTCCATTTATGAATAGCGTAAGATAAAAAAAAATTGCCATGTTTTGAGGACCAATAAAACNACATAACCTTTTCGTCCTCCATTTATGAATAGCGTAAGATAAAAAAAAATTGCCATGTTTTGAGGACCAATAAAACAATTCCCACCAAATTTTACATGTGTTTAGTGCCACAGTAAGGTGTGTAAACTAACATATTTTAGAAACGGCAGACCTTTGTAATAGCGTTCATATAAATAATAGAGCTTGGTATATTACATATATTAAAGAATTCAACAAAATCAACCAAATTATGTGCACTAACAGTTTTCTNATAGAGCTTGGTATATTACATATATTAAAGAATTCAACAAAATCAACCAAATTATGTGCACTAACAGTTTTCATTAGGAGCGTCAATGACACACACAGAGATCCTCTTTTGCCGCCCGATATACAAAATAGTGTCAAGTGAGAAAATAGAACATTTTCCCAAATTTCCGCAACAATACATCTTTTTTTTTTTTACAAATTATTCACATTCATAGTGCCATAAAAGGCAATGCAAACTTACATTATCTAAGTAGGGTCAATCATTTTCAAAGTGGCGGCCATATAAATATTTATATTATTTTGTCATACATATACAAGACAATTTTACGAAATTCAATCAAACTTTGTATAGTGAGAAAATCGCATAGAAGCATAGCATACATAACTAGCTCACCCTGCCACGTGTTGCTGTGGCATAAACAATTTTGGTTCCATTCATTTCTGTGAAATTAATTGAAAGAAGTATATGTATTTTCAAAATCTGTATTATTGAAGTACTTGTTCGTATACAATGTTTTTAGTTCCACCATCTTCCGCGCGTCTGAATAAGTTGTGTGGTTTTCCTACTCTAGAGCACGACACATACAATTGGCCGTGCGAAAAACATTCTATTTCTAAATCTATTCCTCACATTTGCAATGAATGCCCTTGAACTTTATTTATTGTCATTGCAAATTCCAATCTGACTGGAAACTGTGTTCTTTTACAGTGAAACGGAATTTATGATGGAATAAATTGAATTCTGGGAAGAGGCACATCTTCTCTTTTGAAAGCACCTTTCAATTTGGTAGCTTCCATAGTATAGCCCATCATTTTATTTTATCGCAAGGCTTGTGCCGTTGCAAAGATTTGGTAGATTGATGTTACGAAGTAAAATGACTGGCACTCTTGTTTTCAATTTTAATTTATGTGGAGGCAATCCTGGAACATCAAGCGAATTTAGAAATTCTGGCGGATAATCTACCGTTTAATGTTCATGTAATGTTACATCCACTGATTTGTATTTGACATGTTCGCCTGTCGATAAGTATCGACATATATATATATTAGTATCGATATATCGAGCTTTGACCTACTTAAACGTATCGATATATCGTTATATCTANTCTTTTCTACGCAATTTTGTAAAATAGCACTAGATAATAATATAAAAATGTTACATTACATCCTAGGTTCAAATGATCCGATTTTCACATATTTCTTGTCACAAGTAGCGCTACGATAGGACATGAAAACGTACTTTTTTTAAGTGGCTAATGCACTTATTTTCAAAATGATGGCCTACAAATATTTTAGGTTTGCAAACCCTACCATTACATCCGAAGATGATGCTCCGAATNTATTTTCAAAATGATGGCCTACAAATATTTTAGGTTTGCAAACCCTACCATTACATCCGAAGATGATGCTCCGAATCCTATCTCCATAATGCAGTTGATTGAACGCTAGGTTAAGGTACAAAGTTTTCTGGGCCCGAGTCCCGTGTAAGGCACGTGTGCAATTGTAATTGTATCACATACGTTCCTGGTTTCATCTGCAATGTCAAAAATACGTCAAGACCTACATATGACAAAGCTTTTAATAACTTCGTTAAAAATTATTTTCACACATGTAGAGGAGAGTCGACTCATTAGTCATATCAATAATCTCTTGTTGTACTTATGTAGGGTAGTTGAACACCCGCTTGAGATTAAATATGTTTTAATGTCGATTTTATTTGAGATAAATTTTCTAATTTGTAGCACTGTTAGAGTATAAAAAGTTGTTCAATTATTTTTTACAGATAATCATAGTTTGACATCTTGTACTTCTATTGTCTGTGTAATCATTCTCAAAAGGTAATCAATAATATATTCCCATTTATTCCACATGGTCAAAATCTCTCCACACTACTCTATGCGGCCAACTAAGGTACTTCGTTGATATTGCCGTTGATTAATATTTTGAGATAATAACAATGCCATGTCAAAAAAGGAATGTCAAAAATGATGCACAATATATTTTATGATTAACCTCACTGATTTATCTCCTCTCCCCACCCCCTGCCTATTCCTTGACTGTTAGCACTTTTGAAAAATTGTGGTTTGAGCTGGGTCACTATTCTTTGTATTGTGTTACAGAACCTAGTATGTTTTCGGTTATCCTTATTTGTCGAAGGATGTGTTAGTATTACAGGAGGGCTGTCACACACGGCCTCTACGTCTGCAACTCAAGTGAAGTATCGGCGCGCTTGCTCGGAGGAAGATAGACGTACGTGCAGCGCTACGGAACGGGAAATTAGGTGACCTAGTTCGTGCAAGGTTGGTCTGTGCGAGGNGGGGGGAGGGGTGGTTAATAGCGGTTAGCAGAAGGCCAGCGGACGACGTCGGAAATCAATCTTTTATCAACTGCGCCGACCAATTGAGTATCCGTAAATAATCATCGTGAATGAGGTCAGCGTGTCATTACAGATCCGCCGATAGACCGCTGTTCATGATACCTAATGTCACAGAATACCGATGTATACAGAGGTGGAACATCCGCAGCATGTCGACCAGCTGACCAGTGGGAGCCCTGTTCGTCAAACAAGGCGTGGTAACTTGACTCGCCAGCCGGCAGTGCAGCCAATAGGGAACATTCCGCAGCATTGCGCAGCCAATAAGACAGTGGGTCCATTCCCAAATCCTCATAAGGGAAGTAGGTGACAGGCGCCAAACGCCACCAACTTGAATTCCCCTTTTTTCTCTCAAAATTCCCCTTTATCCATTAAAATTGACCATTTTTCGCTTAAATTTCCTTTTTTCCCCTCTAAATTACCTTTTTATTCTTAAAATATCCCGTTTATCCCTCAAAAAGCACCGGTCCCTCACTTTCAAAAAAGGGCTCTTTTTTTTTTTTTTTTTTTTTTTNGAAGGATTTGGGGGGTGGGGGTGGCTCGTTTTTACCTGTCACCTTGAACTTCGTCCTTGATCTTGACCCTATGCCTGGTGACCATGAATGACCTTGAACCCAAAAATTCCAAACAATGGCAAAAAAATTATAAAATCCCAACGAATGTATAATAAAACTAAAAATTTTTTAAAATTAAAAATTATTTTAGAAATAATTTTAAGATATACATGTAGGAGGTCTGGGGTTCGATTGCAGGTTGTTCAACTAAACTCCCGACACGACTGGCCCTCGCCAGTTCGACCAGTGTCCATCTCAGCAGCCATGTTAGATGTAGATGACCTTGACCTTCTGTCTTGACCTTGGATGACCTTAAAAACAAAAATTTATAAAAACTCCAAAAAATTTCAAAAAAAAATTTCAACAAATTTCCAAAACCCTTTACACTTGACTCAAGACCCTTGACTTAAGACTCTTAACTCAAGATTCACGACCCTTAACACAAGGCTCAAGACTCTAGACCCCTTGACTCAAGGTTTGCAGTGCTGATTGTGGTGCTTATTGTGGTGTTGATTTTTGGTGCAGATTGTGGTGCGTGATACTGATTGTGGTGGTGATTGTAATGCTAATTGTGGGACTGATAGTGGAGCTTATTGCAAAGGATCGGTATGGCAGGAGTCAGTTTTTCGCTTTAAGTGTNCTTAAGTGTGGCCATGATTTCAGGCTGAGCAAAGAACTTGTCTGGAAGAAACTGTTGATGACACAACTGCATACAACGTGATCAAGGAACTAGACAAAATATCTGGTCGAAAGGATGCATAAAAATGCTCAATTCTCATTATTGAAATATGTTAGTAAATATACATATTATAAGCAATAGCTAGGCCAAGTAGATACACATGTCGCCACTGTGTAAAGGACTTCGAATTATTTCATGACGATGATGCAACTCAATGATAGTACGAAGTCTACTGTAGAGCTTGCCTCTATGGAAGCACCTGCTCCCACTGCTGGAAAATTACATGGAAAACAGTGTTGCTACTGTGGAAAGATCTTCAGCAAAAGCTGCAATGCTCGGCGACATGAGAGAACCGCCTGTACGAAGAGTCCTTTTCGCGCTATGAAGCATTAAGCCAATGGGAACATGCAGTTTATGCAAGGTGATATATTGAAGAACCACATCAAGATCTGCAAGGATTTCCTTTTGTGAGACAGCAAGTGATGTTGTCAATACTCCCTACTGCATCGATGGGTACTGATACCACAGACGATCATGACGAGACAGTTAATGATAATGACAAACAGAATGAGAGAACTACGAGGTTTGGTAGAGTCAATATGTGTGAAATGTAGACTTGTAAGACGTTCACGTGAAATCGACGAACTTCAGAATAAACAGTGGTCTTCTCTAAATAATGATGATGACTGTGCGATTCCTACAAAGAAAGTAAACATTATATTGAGGGTAAAACTGGAGGTGAAGACAATCATGAAGACATCATTAATGATAATTACTATGAAAACAGGGTTGATGAAGTATCTGATGAGAGTGATGATGATTCTCTCGATGTTCCCACACATTTAACCAACGAGATTCCTTCGACAAGTTGTGTAAAGAAGACAGAAGGCGTAAATAACGCTTGTTACATATTTCCCGAAGACCCGAATAAACTCTTTGATAGACTCAGATATTTAAACACGGTGGGGATCTCTTACACATTGTTATATATTCAATAATCGATGAACTGAATAAAGAGGGGTTATATCAAATTGGACTGCTGGCTTCTATCCATGTACTACAAACATCTGAGAAATGTAAAGATCGAATCTACAAAATTGCGAAGAAGATAGACTTTGTATAGTAATTCAATAAATGAAATTTATGTATACATGGCAATGTATGATTAATTTCTTATACAGACCCTTATGCTTCTCTGAAATACTTATTTTATGTGAGTGTATACAGGAAGAGGGCTATAGGTAGATTTCAAGTAATGTGCCCTACTTGTACCATTTAAAATTGACTGAGCTCACTATGGCAAACGAATGAAATGAGGGGAATATTTTTGAGGAATGTTTCGAAACTAGTTAGTTGGGTTGGTCAGTTGGCTTGGTAAGCTAGTATGGCCCTTTGGAATGGACAGCTCTGACAGAAATAATTAGCGAAGATTCTCCGAAGATTTTCTGCTAAGAGGTTAGCTACGAGACCGTTATTAGGATACTTTATTCAATCGTACCCATAATTGTTTGCTTGTATAGGTGGGTGAAAAAGCTGGTTTGTATTGTCGGTTAATCTAGCCTGCTTTGTAGGAACTAGTCTCGTCAGGAACTAGTCTTCTGCTAATTCAGTTTCGTCAGGAACCAGTTTTGGGTGGAGATATTCTTGGCTGGAATAAGTCTTAGGTGGAGTTAGTTTTGGGAGGAGTAAGTTTTCGGAGGAGTAAGTTTTGGGTGGAGTAAGTTTTGGGTGGATTTAGTCTTGGGTGAAGTCGGTATTGGGTTGAGTCAGTCGTTAGTTCGTTTTAGTAGTCGGTATGGTCAGGGGAGGGTAAAGTTAAAAAATGTGACTGACNTCAGTCGTTAGTTCGTTTTAGTAGTCGGTATGGTCAGGGGAGGGTAAAGTTAAAAAATGTGACTGACTGGAGTGCGGTCAGTCGTCTGCTGGATGTGGTGCTGAGGGAACCTCCGGGAATTTGGGTTGTAGAAATAAATTTATTAATAATAATTTTTAAATTTATTTAGCACATTTTTAAATGTTGATAAATTTTAATTTTTCATGAAAAAATTTTTTTTTTTTATTTTTAGAATTTTTTTTTAAATTTTAAGGATATTTATAATTTTTTATGATTATTAATTTTTTGCGTTTAAGGTCTTGAGTCTCGAGTATTGAGTCTTAGATCGAAGGTCTTGAATATTGGGTCTTGATATTTGGTCAAGGGTCTTGAGTCTTTGAATCAAGAGTCTTGAATCAAGGGTCTTGAGTCTTTGGTCAAGGGTCTTGAGTCTTGAGTCTTAGGTCATTGGTCTTAAAACTTGATTCAAGGGTCTTGAGTCAAGGGTTTTGATTCAAGTGTCTTGAGTCAAGGGTATTGAGTCCCTGGAGGAATATGTAACCTCATAAAATACAGTACTAGAACTTTGTTTTTTAAATTTAAATATTTACCATGGATCCAATTTGCAAAGGCGTTAGCCCAGTACCCGTGACATTACTGTAACACTTCGTTTGCATTCATCAAATGTGTTCAAAGACACGAAAAGTATGAATGTCCGAATAATGCAGATCGAGTGGCATACTCGTATAAGTATGTCAAATGTGGCAAGGAATTTGGTAGGCGCGATAACTTATAGAGACATGCTAAAAACTGCGCACTTTCAGGACCTTCACATCAGCGTACGAGTGTATTTCCAACAAAACCAAGGGTTCAGTATGAGCATGCACCGTCGCCAAAGCGATCATCACGCCCAAGAAACGTAGAAGGGTCTCAGTTGGTTAATGACAATGGTTTCGTGGAGGCGCAAACTGCATTACATCACAGTCTACAGACCTGTACCCCCCAACGAGAGCGGGTATTCGAAGGATATTTGCACACGTTTAACCCGAATGGGAAANCAGTCTACAGACCTGTACCCCCCAACGAGAGCGGGTATTCGAAGGATATTTGCACACGTTTAACCCGAATGGGAAAAAAGTTCGCTGTCGGCTCTCCACATAAACACACCACCAATAAAATTGAATGTATGACTCGATCGCGGCTATGCAAAACTGACCACATTCAACGAAAGAAAGGTTTTATAATCGAAAGGCAAGATAACGAAAATACTGTAAAACCATATACATGTAATTTACGTCACTAGACANGAAAGGTTTTATAATCGAAAGGCAAGATAACGAAAATACTGTAAAACCATATACATGTAATTTACGTCACTAGACAGAAGCATACAAAGAGAGTGTTTTGGAGTAAATTTTAACGATAAAATCAATCACCGAGTGTTCCATGCCCTCTAAACAACATGCTTGCCAACCACCTAACCTCAGCCAAACAATTGTTTAAAATTTATTTTGGAAAAAAATCATGCGTCTTGTACTGATGAATTATGTAAGTAATCATGGCTTGAGAAACACAAAACCCGAGTTAAAACCACTTCACTAATCCCGCTGTATTTAATATTCACAGTGGAGTATCTTATGTATTCCCCATCACTAAAGCATAGATGTACATCATTAAAAATCTTTTCCTACAAGGATAAGATTAGAACGTTACGATATTTAAGCAGTGGGATAAAATATCCATATGGTTACTTTACGTTCAGCTACATTTATAGCTCCCAGTGTCCCGATATAAAACTCTTTATACACGCAAATACTGTGCGTATAGTAAATTTGGCGGCGAAAATTTATATACCGAGAGAAGACGCCAGCATAAAGGTACACCCACCACAAGTAAAATATCATAAAACACAGTTACCTTCGGCAAACAAAATTACTGTATTTCGATACATAAGAGTGCACTCGCTCCAATATGTTATACATCTGATCCGCTATAAGACACTCCGACCCCCTTCCCCTCCCCCTTCCAGAGTCTACCAACAATTCTACATGACTTTAGCCGAATGAAAAGTCACATGCGAACATTTGTATGTTTATGTGCTGGCTCTAATCAAGCAAGAGCAAATTGTATTCCCTCTTTATAAATTACNACATGCGAACATTTGTATGTTTATGTGCTGGCTCTAATCAAGCAAGAGCAAATTGTATTCCCTCTTTATAAATTACGCTAACTAAAGTGCAGTTTTGTTCCAACATGCAGATTTATACCACAATACGAATTCCAGCAAAGACACGCGCATACAGCTCTCATTCACCCCCCTTCGAACTAGTCAAGACATATAGGGAAAGACTCCACAAGTGCGAAAAATTTTAGCATATTGCAGCCAGTACATTACGGAGGCCATGAGAGTTTAGAGATATCGGAATTCCTTAAGAACGCTAGAAAATAATTCTACGCAACACTTTTTTTTGTAAATAAATGCTGTTTTGAACACCACCTTTGTTTTTTTTTATAAATCCCAATATGAATTTTTTTATTAATTCCGGTGAATCTTAAGATACTTTGCAATGCTGTGAAACTAAGAAATAAGAAAAAAATTGTATATTCTCCACTTGATCATACGTCAAATACACACACAAATACACGCAAACACAAAGAGTCTGAAATATCCCAATTCGCAGGCGGGACTTATAGACGCATTAAAAAACTATTAAGAAAAAACCGTACTTAAAGAAGTGGATACGAGTCCCGTTACAGAAGTAAACGAGAGACACCTGCGGTCGATATCTGAGCTCATGCACACACGTCCAAACGCGCTGCCCCAGGTGTTGAAATAGACTTTCCCCAAGCGCACTGACCGCTGTAGGGCAACGCCGAGACCGCGGGTGGCTTGTCGCTCACGCAGCTTGTTTTTATTAAGTAAACACCAGGGCAGACCCATGCTCAGGAGGACACGGGTTAGAGTCTCGAATCGTTCGGCGGAAAATTTTTGTTAACAATCACTCCTCGTGAATACCGGGAAGATTTCCTGACCGAGTCGTGAGTGGTTCCTGTTTGTCTAGCAACTCACTCCTTCTCATAAGGGTGTATGTAAGCTTTACATGTTTTAAAATTATAATTTCAGCTTGCACACCACCTAGAAAATGTATGCTCACACTACTATTATACTAGAATCGTGTAGGCAGACACGAATGAAAAATATTTATATATGTTCATTATATGAGAAGATAGTTGCGCCATTTTCTCTTTCATTAAATCTGCGACATCGGGCTTTCAGAATCACGAGTCATCCTCGTTTCTAGGACTTAAATTATAAAACCTCACAATCGCAACACTTAATGCAGGCAAATATGTATGTATAATNCATCCTCGTTTCTAGGACTTAAATTATAAAACCTCACAATCGCAACACTTAATGCAGGCAAATATGTATGTATAAATTTTTTAAATCGCTCTATTTATCACAAAAATATTTTTTTTGTATCAGCAATTCCTTGCTTTTTTAGTCATATTGAGATATCATTTTGCATCTTAAAGGTATTTAAAGCTACCATGTTGCACCCAAGTCATTGTTGGCCAATCTGATAACGCTAGGCATATATACCGAATCGGGTAATTATTATTGTCTTCCTAACCGAGTGAACGTGTCCTTTCAACTTAGAAATATTTCCACTCTCACATACATAGGGTTCAATTAGTGTTAAACCGATTGGGAAAAAATCTAACCGAATATTCTATTACCACGCATCCACTAATACGAGTGTAAACCTCTTTTCATGAATAAAGAATATAACTCTTGGTGTGTCGGGAAAACTTCAACCATTTTGACACCGAAAAAATATATTTATATACACTAGAACGAAACACAGTTAATGGGTTAATAAACTGGGGACTATTTTAAAATCTGTTTTCATGTGAGATATTATGTTGTGTACTGTGTAATTACAAAAACAAAATATTAAGGGATTAGCCATTCATTTTTTTTTCTATTGTCAACTCCTTACTCTGTGAACATTGACGTTTCCTCCGAAGCCACAACATTAATACAACTTAAAATACTAAGCATTCTTCACCCGGGAATATCGCGTCGATTCGGAAATATAAATGTGGAAGTAGATCTGATCGTGTAAGGAAATGGATTATCATAAGTTCGTTAATGGTACATTTTTTTCCCTATTTCTGTAATTGGTGGCTTGTTTTCCCTTATCCTAACTGTGCTTTTTGCGAGTATATATAAATACATTTTTTCGGTGCCAAAATGGCTTAAGAGGTGGTGGTGGTGAGGGAGACTTCTGAAAATGTAAATTATTTAAATTACTTTTTAAATAATAAATATTTAATAATAATTTTTTAGTAGTATTTTTACTAATACATTTTTATAGTACGCTTTTTAATAACATGTTTTTTTTAAATTTTTTATCTTTTAAATAATTTTATGTGCTTTTTTGGTGTTTTCAAGTTCAGAGATCACCAATGTCAAGGTCAAAGTTCACTGGGTTCAAGATAAAAGGTAAAGCTCAAGGTCACCCGGATTCATTAAGGCCACCGGCCGACCGAAATGACAGAGACGAACAGCTCCGACTCTCCGGTCCCAGGTCCCTATTTGCCAAGGTCGCCATAATCCCTCTACTAAAGAAAGTGCACATGAACAGAAGTGTTTTGGAGTGCAACTGGTCTTGAAATCTTTTTTCGAAAAACACCTGTCCATAATAATATGGCATTACACAGTACACGAAAAAAAACTGACCAATAAGGCAAATCTGCGACATGTGAGAGGAATCATTCGTCCCTATGCTACTACATTCCGTAGTTTCGCAAACAACTGCTACCAAATACAGCAAGCACACGCCCATTTTATTGGTCAAAATAAATCACAGAGCTCTGTAATGATACTAGAACGGAACCAAACAAAAGAAAATTCTCCTTTTCAAGCCCCAAAAATCATACATTTATCTGTGACCAAAAGGTTAAAAATAGAGTGGTGTGGACTCAGACAAATATTGTGTTAGTTTATAAGTCACCGAATGTGTCTACAAAAGAGTTGAAGGATTTCTCTGTGTAACTGTGTCAATTTTACACATGATCGTTACTACTTGAGCTTAAGGCATTAAGTTGGGCAACAGTAAAATAATAATATTAACTTACACTTCGTATATCCAATTTTTTAAATAATGAACACATAAACATCAGTTTAATGCATAATTATCTATTGAATGCGTTGCTAAATATGGTTGGATAACAGCTTTTGCATGTATTACTGCGCAATGGGTGGGTATATTTTTCGGTATTATTGCTTCTTATAATGCATATTTATATTATTATTCCTAGGGGCAGTGAAATTTTGTTAAAATATTTTAAGACAAGTTATAATTCAAAACACTGTAGGGTCGTTTACCTATTTTGATTGGCTGAATTACTTTTTGTCACGTGTTATCTGTCTGCACACGAATCACGTAGGAGCCGTGCCCACGTTGTTGTATTCTGAGTGGCCTGGTCAAACATGAAAACGCCTTCTCAAGCAGACAGCAACCAATGGCAATAGACAAATCGCTGTTGGGTGATTATAGAATTGAAATCTGCCGTGTACCCGTATTCCTTTCGCGGAAAAATACCAGCTCTAATAATTGCATTTACGTATATTCCCTTAATTTAACGTTACATTCGATTACTCAAATATCATTGTCGTTTAGTTGAATATCGATTTTTTCTGCGGAACAGAGCGTAACTTTATCTATAATTAGTAGGGCCACCTGTTTCCCGCAAAAAGATTCCTGCTCAACGTAGACTGCAACCTCTTACGTGCAAGCCTGCAAACAGTCTTTAGCTATTGGCTGCATGTCTGTGTAAGAGGACCTTTTGTACTAGATAAGGCCAATCATAATAATGATTTCCTGACACTGAATGTGCATATTTAGAAGGCAGACACTAACGACACGTGCCGGTTAAAACCATCCAACTGCGATACTGGTTCTGAACCAACGTGTTTTGGAGTACAACCAGTATTGAAATCATTTCGCAAAAAAAAAGTGGCCCTCATAATTAAGGACTGGAAAATTTCGCGAATCCATTTTAGGATTAGCTAGAATTCAGAACACATGTGTATTAATGTTATGTTTGCATTTTTATCACAGGTTATTGGACATGCCAAAGTGATCTCTGAGCCAATAACAGACATGCAAGGAAACAAACACCGAATCCCGTGCCACCTGGTCTTAGGTAAAACTGGCAACTCACTGAGGCAGCAGCCAATGAACCATTAAACGTACACTTCATCTTTATATCTATATTCGAATAGCTCGCTGGTCCAAACCGGTAATCAACATTTTAGGCAGAGTTTTTACTTTTGTGGAGAAATGAATGTGTAATTGCGAGCACGTTCGATAAAAGAATGCAAAACTTGATGAATGAGATGAACATATAAAAATTACTTACTAGACTGAATAC
This sequence comes from Clitarchus hookeri, assembly GCA_002778355.1. Classification (NCBI taxonomy): domain Eukaryota; kingdom Metazoa; phylum Arthropoda; class Insecta; order Phasmatodea; family Phasmatidae; genus Clitarchus; species Clitarchus hookeri. The sequence continues at coordinate 48,642 of NQII01008734.1, forward strand.
TGTGAACCATCATGGAAGAGAGTGCGATATGTCACCTTTCGCATCAGACGAGAAGCTGTGCGGAGTGGTCACTTTATTCACATCAACTACTTTCCCCACACTAGCTTACTCTGATGGACAATGCTGAAAACAATAGTGGTAGTAATAAGGGATTAAGCGAGGGTGAATAATTGGTCCGACTATAGTGGTGGGGTGAGAGACAACATAGTAAACACCCAATGAACAACCAAGCTAAATTGATTAGAACGATGGGAGGAGGGTCCGATTATGATGGGAAGGGGAGGGCGTGGTGCCAAAGTGTGAGCAAATGATAAGTGATGGAAGAGGGAGGTGGGGTCGGGTGTGATTTAAAACTAATAAATAATGTTATGAGTGTAGGTGCAAATGGGGACAATTAAACTGCTCCTCAGCGAAGAAGGTCAAGGAGAGACAATAATAGCTTGTTGGGAGGGGGTAGAGGGAGTCAAGTGAATACGATTAATCTACAAATAAAATTTGATGGGTTGGAAGTGGGGGTCAGTCGTCTGCTTATCTTTGTGTTGGGCGATTAGTAGTTTGATCACTCCAACTACTATAGTTCCCCATACCCCATGCATGCAAGTCTTTAAATATCAATTACAAAATTTTTACCCATTTTAAATATTTAGTTAAGTTTTTTATAAATATTTTACTCATTAGTTTTGTTTTTTTCGGGTTCAAGGTCATCCTAGGTCAGGGTTGAAGGATACGGATGTGACATCAAGTTCAAGGTAGCGGATATCCAAGATGGCGGTTGGTGACAAAAATGTAATTTCTCCGCAAATTTTGGGATTTATTCGATTTTTTTTTGGTGATTTTTCTGGATTTTTTGGACTAGAGGTCAACTAGGGCGAATGTTAAGATCATCGACATCCAATATGGCGGTGTAGATATATAATGTATGTTTCCTTGAATAAGCAAATTATCTAATTTTTGTATTTTCAAAAAGTTTTATGATTTTGGGAAGTGTCATGGATGGAGTGAGCATGGCGAGGGGTTTGTTGAGTGCAAAGGGGTGGATGTAGGTGTTGAGGACGTGGTAGGTGCAGGATGTCGATCAGCGGGGTGGGGTACGCATGTCCGCTGATCTGCCTCGATCCGTTGGACCTGGCTCGGAGCCCATAACCCGATTTACTGATCCGAGGATAATGTGGTTAATTCCGCTAAGAGCTTCGGATCCCTTCTGCCCATTTCAGAACTCGATCAGGACCTTCTTCCATTTATTTAATTTTTTTTGTGAAAAAAGTGAATTTTCGGTGAAATAATTAATTTCTGAAGTGATTATTCTGGTGAAAAAATTAATTTTGTTGATCACATGGCGGACAAGATGGCCACCAACCGACCGGAATGACAGAGCATGAACAGCTTGGAGCTCCGATGCCCCGCGTCCTTGTGCCAATCCCCTCTTTTTTTTTCATTGTCCTATTTTGTATATACATATATTATATACATTTTAATAGGCAGCAATAACCGCAGGATTTTGTTACCGAAACTCTTTAACTTATAAAGTAAATCAAATTGTACAAATACTTTAAATATCAAAGTATATTTCGTCAGACTGTACGTAGGTAAGTCAACACTCGAGCAATTGGCTGAGGGTAGAAGTAGCTTCACTTGCGTCCAACAGCAGTCGTGGCCACGAGATCGGGGGNAACACTCGAGCAATTGGCTGAGGGTAGAAGTAGCTTCACTTGCGTCCAACAGCAGTCGTGGCCACGAGATCGGGGGAGGTGGGCGTCGCGTACTTCAGTCCTCGTAGACGTAGGTCCGGGACAGCCGGCGCTGCGCGTGACGTAACATCCGCCATCTCGCTCTCTCCTCTCAGCAGCGCACTCTACTGGACTTGGAGGCGAGTGTCCTGGGACGGCAGCCTGGCGAGGACGACCCTCGCGGAGAGCGAGAGGACAGAACACGCGTCATCCAAACACTAATATTTAGACGCCGGCCGAGTCTGTTTCCCCCTCGCTGGCCAGAAACGAACCGCAGTGGCCGTGGAGCGAGCATAGCCGCGGGGAGGGAAGCAGAGGGTACAGTCGTGTGTAGGAGATGTTTACGACTCGACGAGGTAGGGATGAAGGTGCCTCGCCGTAACTCAAACAAATACCGCGCTGCGAACCTGACTCACCGCAGTACGTAAACGTCTTCCTGAGAGAGAGAGAGAGAGAGAGAGAGAGAGAGAGAGAGAGATAACGGTGCACAGTACGGGGAAGACGTTGGAGAGAAGCNGAGAGAGAGAGAGAGAGAGAGAGAGAGATAACGGTGCACAGTACGGGGAAGACGTTGGAGAGAAGCCAAAGTTCACGTCTTAAGACTATGCCCCACACCATTATAAATTACTGGTTTCTAGCATATTCCAGTTGTTAAGGGACGCTTATATGAAAATTTCAACTATACCTCTCCGGAAATATAGATTACGATGCAAGCCAAGCATACATTCTGACCTTCTTTCAAGTATATATGACGTTACTAATGCAGCAAAATTGAAAAGTTATCAATATATAATTTCCCTTTCACATTTGTTTAAACGCGTTTATAAAATTTGCCGACTGCGCTTCAAAGAATTTGTAAAATTTAAACGTGATATGACAAGTAATATTTAGCTGTTTAATTTAAAGAGATTTATGGTGCAAAAGATGGAAAATTGAACATCCTGAATGAAACTCTGGCCACCAAACACAGCGCAGAGGTTCAGTCGCATAGTTNGCAAAAGATGGAAAATTGAACATCCTGAATGAAACTCTGGCCACCAAACACAGCGCAGAGGTTCAGTCGCATAGTAGTCTTTAAAGAACTGTTCGTTATTTTTAAACGGCAGTGTAGTGTATTCGATATTTGATTTAAATTCCACTGCCAACAGTGTCTACAAAAAAGGACCCCCTCCCCACCCCTTCAACAAACAAAAAAACATATATATACGTNTTCCACTGCCAACAGTGTCTACAAAAAAGGACCCCCTCCCAACCCCTTCAACAAACAAAAAAACATATATATACGTGACTGATCTAACTTAATGAGCCCACTTTTCTCTTCATGGGTACAAATAAATTTTTCATGACGTTGTTAAAGCGTGGATGGTAGGTAGGCCTTGGCTTCTCGTTCACAGCAATATCACTTGAGATAAAACCGGAAACATATTCAACAATAGTGAAATGCAAATAACAAACACAGACNCGTTCACAGCAATATCACTTGAGATAAAACCGGAAACATATTCAACAATAGTGAAATGCAAATAACAAACACAGACGTGCCTGCCCAGGACTCGAAGTACGGAGGTAGGATTTGGAGGATTATCTTCAGATATAATCACTTCAACGTTCTAATGATACGGTTTACTAACCTGAAGGACATAAGGGACCATCGTTTGGAAAATAAGTGCCTGAAATCCTTAAAACACCTGAGATTACACAGTCTACCGTAACTTCACTTGCGTGAAGAATGTGGCGGAAATATGTTGATTCCTTCCTGACATAAAGCATAAAAACTTAATATTCCCATTTGGCGCTACTGTACAAAAGAGCCTACAAAAGGGTCTGCAAACGATGTCGCTAGTATAATGTCTGTCGCCATTAAAATTTTAGTTGAATTTAATGAAATTGTTTAAAAGGTTTTACAAACTTATAAAAACATTTATATGGCCACCGTTCTGGAAAAAAAATTATCACTTTTCAATGCCACTTAAACCATGTAAAATTACATGGCCTTCTGAAGCACTAACGGTGTGAATTATCTAGTGGAAATTAGTTGATTTATTACCGGAAATACTGCAATATGTTCAGTNTCTGAAGCACTAACGGTGTGAATTATCTAGTGGAAATTAGTTGATTTATTACCGGAAATACTGCAATATGTTCAGTTTTCTCACCTGGAACTATTCTGCAAAAAGCCTGCGAAAAAGAATTTCTGTATGCATAATTAATGCTTCTAATGATAATAAGTGTTTAAATAGTTCGTTAAATTTTCTTAAGTTTTTTAATATATATAACATACTAACCTATATTATTTGTATTAAAGCCACAAAAAAAAANCGTTAAATTTTCTTAAGTTTTTTAATATATATAACATACTAACCTATATTATTTGTATTAAAGCCACAAAAAAAAACCTGTCGCACCTAAAACATAAAGTTCACAAATCCTGCTGTACCAGTCCTTGCGTGTACAATTTTGTGAGATTCGGTTAATTGGTCCTCGATATATGGCATAAGATATTCTTTATTATCTTCCATAAGTGATAACAATAAAGGCAGTGAATANTTAATTGGTCCTCGATATATGGCATAAGATATTCTTTATTATCTTCCATAAGTGATAACAATAAAGGCAGTGAATATATAACGATATAATAATGTGTTCGAAAATATCCTTTTTTTTGTCGTCCTAGGAATTTCGGCTTTCGTACGCCACTACCCTTGAATACGATGTAAGTAGTTCCGACAACTTTTACAGCTAAAATTTATCATCGCTTTACATATTTTACGTTTGCATTCAATCGACGAAATGTAGCTCTTATCAACTGATAACCTCACATTTTACTGATAAACATTTACATGTGAAACACTAAGAGAGAAAATTACTCTCAGAGAAGTAATTAAAAAATATTTTAGTTAGGAATGGCTCCATTGTAAATGTTTTTTACTGAGTTATCCTTTAGAAGAAAATCTTTTGCACTGTCTCCCATTTTGGAATTCGGCCAAACCATTTAAATGTCATTACCGATCATAAACGGAGAAATGAGAATATATGGCCCTTTCCGCTTTTTATGTGCCTGCTTAATGTTTCCACTCTGGTCCTTCAGAAAAGCTTCCTGCTATTCTGCTTTCAAAATCTGCTGAATGCCAATGTCAAAGTATTTGCTGCATGACTTTATAACCACCCGAAACCATAAACAATTTTAAAAATAAAAGTAACTCTTGTCATCCCTGCTTGCTTTGTTGTTAAAATGTGATGTGCCTCGATGAATGCGCTCTTGGTGTAGTTTCACATTCGTGTGGTAGGAACATAAAAATTATAACAAGCCTTATTAGTCAACGTGCTGATAAAGCTGAATCAATAAAAATATCTCGCCATTATGGGGTTTATCAGTGTCCTTACATATAGAAAGAAAGGTAACAAGAAAACCAACGACCACATGTTTCAGGAATTGATTATATTTCATAATCACTTCGTCTTTATGCTAACCTCTGTCACTNGAAAACCAACGACCACATGTTTCAGGAATTGATTATATTTCATAATCACTTCGTCTTTATGCTAACCTCTGTCACTTCTCCTTATTGCATCACGCAATTCTCTGCATCTAGAACATAACTTAAGACGGGGTCCTTCTGGTCGATATTTGGCCTTTCCCTATCGGTATAAAAATTATGGCATTTCAATTATGTCTGCCATCGGGCCACCTACAATGCTTGGCGTGCCACACTCACGTATTACAAACTCGTGGCTGACTTATACGTATTTGATTTACGTGAATATGTAATAAATTAAATAATATACAATTTTGTTACAGTTTTGCGCCAGTGGTAGGGAGAGTTGTCGTTAAAAAACTCAATACTAAAAAAAATATATTAAAAATATTTTCTTGCGAAATATTTTGTTTGCGTGCCAATCCAACGAAAATGGCAAGCTCTACGTCGCCCGCGGACCGCTAGTTTCCCAGAAATGCGTTTTCACTTCAGTAAGTACTACTGCAATAAAAAAACACTGTATTTTTTTAAGCATTAATGCTGGCAGCAGGTAAATAATATTTAATTATATTAATTTTGCTTCTACACTTTTCCCAGTTCAAGCCAACTTACATTTCCGGTGGGCATACTATGGCGTTGTTTTAGCTCTTCGGTTGGTATTATATAATTCTACGTTTCACATAACAGCATTTTATTGATCAGGCCACCAAAACAAAAATGAAACTTNCGGTTGGTATTATATAATTCTACGTTTCACATAACAGCATTTTATTGATCAGGCCACCAAAACAAAAATGAAACTTCTCTCACGGATAAGCACGCATAATTTTGTTCTTCTAAATGCACTTTAAAAAGCAAGCAGTTTTTGTACTTATGTAATAATTATTTTGGAAACAGGTTGCTATGATAATTTTTGCAATAATACAAGTTATAGTATATAAGAAAAAATTTGACAACAGTTTGTAATGCAAAAATATACAAGTTGTGAATCGTGTCAACGCGCACAAGTCAAGGAAACTGCAGCGCCGCGTCGGTATTCAGGTCAGGGAAAAAATCCGAAACAAACTGCAAGAATTATAGTTTGTAAAGCATATAGTCTACTCGCGGATTCTTCTCACTTTTTTAATAGAACCTTTGAAAAAACGCCCCATGTATCACGTGTTTGGTTGTTTTATAAACATGCCATGTATCATAACCATTTAACACTTGTGTTAGTATAAATTAACTAAATTTCGATTAAAAATAGNTTTATAAACATGCCATGTATCATAACCATTTAACACTTGTGTTAGTATAAATTAACTAAATTTCGATTAAAAATAACTATTACATCAACTTTATATATATTTTTTTGTGATTCATTTAGAGCTACTGCGAATTAGAAGACAAATAAAATTTGNTTTATAAACATGCCATGTATCATAACCATTTAACACTTGTGTTAGTATAAATTAACTAAATTTCGATTAAAAATAGCTATTACATCAACTTTATATATATTTTTTTGTGATTCATTTAGAGCTACTGCGAATTAGAAGACAAATAAAACTTGNCTATTACATCAACTTTATATATATTTTTTTGTGATTCATTTAGAGCTACTGCGAATTAGAAGACAAATAAAACTTGTTTGTTGGTAATGCCTACAAAGAAATTGTTCTTATGTAAAATATTATTTCACAGAGTGCGTATGAATCTGGTTCGTTATCCATTCGCTATAATTTTATTCTCTGTTAATCTTTTTCTGTATGAGGCGGATGAATATCCTGTAAGTATAACATTAGCAGGGCTTAAGAACATTTGGAAGTAACCGTGAACGGACTATATACAGGTTGAGTTTAAAAGAATTCCTTAAATTTGAAAGTCTATAATATCTAAACCAAATAACCTACAACCTTGATTTACCAATCTAATGAAGCGTGGAACCGTGAAGTTTGTTTACCATACATTCATAAATGTTCAATGTGGCCCCCACTAGCGGCCCGAACGACATATAAGCGATAATAAAACTCGTTTCACGCTCTTGTCAGCATGACCGTTGTTACGGTTCGGATGGCGTCCGTAACTCTCGGTTTGAGGTGGCGAGGAGGTAGCGAGCTCGCTTTCGACACGTCTATGTGAAGGGGATGGTCTGATGTTTCCTTTATGGTGTGCCGCCCCATTGGCACCTAGCTGTTCGCGTATATCTAANCGAGGAGGTAGCGAGCTCGCTTTCGACACGTCTATGTGAAGGGGATGGTCTGATGTTTCCTTTATGGTGTGCCGCCCCATTGACACCTAGCTGTTCGCGTATATCTAAACGAGACGTTGCCGCAACGCTGGATTGGTCGAGGAGCAGCTGGTGACCAGGCTCTTCATCACTGGCCCCCAAGAAGCCCGGGTCTTACCCCGTGCGATTTTTACTATGGGGGTACATAAAGGATTAAGTGTTTCGTACACAATTGCTGGCTAAAATTAACGACTCAAAAATATAATTACAGACACCATCCAAACCGTTACACCGGACATGCTAACAAGAGCGTGGAACGAGTTTGATTATAGATAATATGTCGTTCAGGCCGCTAATGATGGCCACATTGAACATTTATGAGTGTATGATAAACAAAATTCACAGTTCCACGTTTCATTTGATTGGTTAACCAAGGTTGTAGGTTGTTTGGTTGTGATATTATAGACCTTTAAAGTTGGGGTATTCTTTAATACTCATCCCGTATATCACCGGAGTGGCAGCGGATATCCCCTCCCGGTGCCCCAGTATTCGAGATAATTACGTCACCTAGAAACTGTATCACACTTGTCAATACCTGAAACAATGTCTGTGTGTGGACCCTCGCTGAGAAGAACCACCCTCAATATGCAGCATCAGATTGGCGTTCCGCTCGTCACTTCCCTCTATAACCTTCTGCCGACAGCAGCGATGCATGCAGGTGAGACGTATATTGTATTGAGTGGATGACCCTGACATGGAGCTCCATCCCTAAATATTATAATCATTCCCTCGACGACTATGAGTGAATAACAAACCCTCAAGTATAAAAATAACAGAATTTCGTGCAAACACACTCTAAGAAAATGTTCTCAAACTTACCAGTTATTATGTACGCATACTGAGAAAGCCGGAGTGATAGNTCATTTGCATGGTTCAATGGTGCCAACACCAGATGAACCGCATCAATTTCTGCAAATATATTTCATTTCGTCGATTGTGGATCAGCTGAATGTGCGGTGCAATATACAGGGAACACAACAGTTAAAGAGACGAATTATTGAACAGTTGCAAGNATAAATTTAGAAAATCATTGTTTTTCACATGGGCAGTTATACGTTGCGTGTTCACGAGTTGGGAAACCATCCGCTATGTTTGTGTTAACGTCAGAACAAAAAACAAAAAATGTGGTTTACCAAAGAGCACTTCAATGAAACGTATTTACTTTGGATTCACTTTCATTTACTTAGAGAAGTTCAATTCATTACTGTTGTGAAATGAAATAAAATGTTTCCTTTTCAAATATAAAAAAAATGTTTCTTCATGTTTTAATCACCAAACAAAATGTTGCATAAAACGAAGCCATCTGGTGGCGAAACGGAGTTCGCCGGGTTTGCTAGTACATTCATAAATGTTCAATGTGGCCCCCACTAGCGGCCCGAACGACATATAAGCGATAATAAAACTCGTTTCACGCTCTTGTCAGCATGACCGTTGTTACGGTTCGGATGGCGTCCGTAACTCTCGGTTTGAGGTGGCGAGGAGGTAGCGAGCTCGCTTTCGACACGTCTATGTGAAGGCGATGGTCTGATGTTTCCTTTATGGTGTGCCGCCCCATTGACACCTAGCTGTTCGCGTATATCTAAACGAGACGTTGCCGCAACGCTGGATTGGTCGAGGAGCAGCTGGTGACCAGGCTCTTCATCACTGGCCCCCAAGAAGCCCGGATCTTACCCCGTGCGATTTTTACTATGGGGGTACATAAAGGATTAAGTGTTTCGTACACAATTGCTGGCTAAAATTGACGACTCAAAAATAGAATTACAGACACCATCCAAACCGTTACACCGGACATGCTAACAAGAGCGTGGAACGAGTTTGATTATAGATAATATGTCGTTCAGGCCGCTAATGATGGCCACATTGAACATTTATGAGTGTATGATAAACAAAATTCACAGTTCCACGTTTCATTTGATTGGTTAACCAAGGTTGTAGGTTGTTTGGTTGTGATATTATAGACCTTTAAAGTTGGGGTATTCTTTAATACTCATCCCGTATATCACCGGAGTGGCAGCGGATATCCCCTCCCGGTGCCCCAGTATTCGAGATAATTACGTCACCTAGAAACTGTATCACACTTGTCAATACCTGAAACAATGTCTATGTGTGGACCCTCGCTGAGAAGAACCACCCTCAATATGCAGCTTCAGATTGGCGTTCCGCTCGTCACTTCCCTCTATAACCTTCTGCCAACAGCAGCGATGCATGCAGGTGAGACGTATATTGTATTGAGTGGATGACCCTGACATGGAGCTCCATCCCTAAATATTATAATCATTCCCTCGACGACTATGAGTGAATAACAAACCCTCAAGTATAAAAATAACAGAATTTCTTGCAAACACACTCTAAGAAAATGTTCTCAAACTTACCAGTTATTATGTACGCATACTGAGAAAGCAGGAGTGATAGNTGCAAACACACTCTAAGAAAATGTTCTCAAACTTACCAGTTATTATGTACGCATACTGAGAAAGCAGGAGTGATAGAGTTCATTCCCATACATCCATGTGTAGTGAGCTTCCCATTTGTGTGTATATATTAGCATTTCTGTACCTGCAGTCTGATGTATGGTAATGTTCTCTGACTATCTATATGTTACTAACTTCAATTACAATTTAGGACGTTCACTGGCAAATTGTTTACAATAATGTTAAGGGATGGAACTGGTATCTCGTGGCGGAGGCATCGAACGAACAAGGAGCCGGCACTTGAGTATGCATTGGACTGCGGATTACGGCGTGCAGACACTGTACCGGTGAACATTTCCCGTATAGTCCATGCATGGTTACTTCCAAGTTTTCTGTAGCCGTGCTTAGGTTCTTCCTTCAAGCTATTTCTCTGCCATTTGCAAACAAAGCTTAACTAAGTAAAGAGAATTACTCCAAAAAGCCAACGTACTGCATTTGTGCGCACTTATTTTAATAACATTTTGCGTGAGAACAATTTCTTACTAGTCATTAAGAACACACCAATATCCTCTCTCTTCTTATTCGTATTGCTTATCAACAAAATATTTAATAGTATAGATAAAAAATAAGAAAAAGATATATACAACCTAAAATAAGATACTTATATGTGAACAGAAGTAAACAACGATTATATGACATACTAACACGTACCAAACACGTCGTATGGGGGGTTATTGTTCCAAAGTTTGATTCTAAAAGTTTGAAGATACCTGGAATATACTTTGTGGTATATCGCACCTTGGAAGGAAGACAGTCACAAATGCACAATTTCATGAATTTCAGTAGCAATGCTGCTTTATAGAGAAAATATCCTCTATATTTTCTATAGGGCCACATGTGGTAGGTAAGATACTGGGGGCAGGACGTAATTTTGTCCCTTGTGGTACTAATGTAATTAGATTGNAGGGCCACATGTGGTAGGTAAGATACTGGGGGCAGGACGTAATTTTGTCCCTTGTGGTACTAATGTAATTAGATTGAACCTAGTAATTCTATTGGGCTATATATCCACTATGGCCATATTACATTTTCATATTTATATACAGTCACATTGGTGTTTATTGCAATTGAGAGGAAATGAAAAGTAAATTTAATTTCATGACACTGGTACACATGACAAAAGCATTTATTTCATTGTTGTGGCATATTTAATTGCATGAGATTGGCACAGCTTACAAAGGTACCGCTATTCTCAATCTCTTTGTTTCAGTGAAGTGCGTCGTTACATAGTATCATAACAAGTCTGTGTGTAGCTATCTAAGAATGCACGATGTACAAATCAAGAACTCAGTTTATCATAGTATTAGCTGCATCAGTAAAGAAGCAGATAATACACTTAACTTATTAACGTAGGCTCTCAACGTATAATTTCAGTACTTTCGACATGGGAACTGTCACTGGCCATTGCTGCATTTCGCACGAGGGCCAAGCTAAACTGGCCCTAATGTACTAGGTTCCTCCCTAAATACATTTCTGAAGAGAAATAGTGTTCGAAAGTCCATTGTGTTTTATTCGGATAACTATTCGTGGCACAATGAAAACAAGTTTATGGTTCCATTACACATGTTTGCTGTAATTTCATACTTTATTTCTTCTCTATCTTACATATTTTTAATTACTAGTAACAAGAAAAATTAAGGTGATCACATGCACGCCCTCATTGAAAAACGATAGATATTTATATCAAAGGGAGAATCCATTACATGTTCCCGATCTGTGGCATCCAGTCATACGGTCTGCTAAGAAAACTGGAACACAGTTTGAAATAAATGAAATTGACAAAGTGGATATGTATAACCGGAAACTATTGTGCACCTTCTTTGGATCGAACTTCAGCGTAAATGAAAATTGTGACCAGGTATTGAGGATTTAAATAAAATATATAATAGTGGTAACGGAATAACGTTATAAAATTAAACATAAGTTAAGCAGTGTAGCTAATGAGTACAGCATCATTAATGTTTATCGCTGAAAAAGGGGAAAACATTCAGGGGTTCATGAACATATTCCTGCATACACCCAGGCCACAGGAATCAGTGCTGCAAAAAAAAGAGACTTTCTCCTACTGTGTGAAGCAAATCATGTAAAGCCACACTACCACGATTTCTTTAAAAGCCTTCGTGTTTGTGCCGACCTAGAGGAAGGAAATGCAAATTAAGTGGGAAACATCATTGCTTCAAAATATTCCATGTTTTCAATATTCATGCGTGTATTTAAAATAAGGTTTGGTGTATTACACGAATTTAGACTAAAATGTGATTTATAATATATGTTATAGTTATGAAAGTAATATTTATTAATAATTTTCCAGTTATTCCAACTCAAGAAATATGTTAATTTTGTCTAAAACATACCAATGTCTTGCGAAATATATTTGGCCATAATGCAACGACTTGAGATCCAGTTATATTTCAATATAGCTGCAAATGCAAAAAAGGTATTTATAATTAAATATATCAGATTATATCATAAGGTGTAATAATTTTTATAAAGAGCTTCAAATATTGTGACTATTCTCAAGAAATTGAATTAATATATTACAAATCAAAACTTCCCGATTTTTTATCTTAAAATGTAAATATCTTAGAACCACCGGCTTTGCGCTTGTGGCGTATTATTGCCAAGATTCTGAAACTAAAAGCCGAAAACGCGTGAGGTTATTCCTCATGAAAATAAGGTCGGAAATATACAGGACACAATATACCTAAACCGAGAATTAAAGGAGATATGAGTCTGTGAATGTTAGGTTTTGAGAACGTATTTTCGCGGAATGCCTAGTAGTTTCTGCCAGCGGCAGGTATGGCGGCGATGTACCCACAGTACGTCCCACACTGTGTAATGGGACACGCCCATCTGGCGCGCTATGGAGCGTGTACTAGAGGAGGGTAAGTCGTTACTGTGCTGACGTATCGCTTCCTCAAGCCGCACAGTGCGCACAGACATAGGACGGCCAGCATTACGCATGTGTCTCTGCAACACGGGAAGCATAAGCCACCTTTGTAGGCGTTGTACGATGCTTTCGGCAAAAATACGATTTGAAAACACAATTTTCATATTGTCATATGTACTTTAATATTCCGTTTAGGTATATGTTGAACTGTATATTTTTGACATTATTATTCGTAATGAATCACCTCCCACAGTTTGGGCTTAAACTGTAGTTATATGTATGTGACAAAGTGGCAGTATTAGAAAGTGCACTATTCCACAGCAAAATTCCGTACAAGATAGACGGAGACGGCAAAAATATATGTACAATTTTCACGTGAGATATTGAACCACCGCACATCCGACACGCACTGCAGAACTCACTGCCAACAAGAGATGTTCTGGTGGTTTATTCCGCGTGTATAGGCGAAACATAAGAGTGAGTTCTGTATGTCGCAGCAGCCTACGAAGTACACTGAAGAGCCAACAAAATGGTAAAGGCGGTGCGTATGCAAATAACAGAGGTATGGAACCAATCAGAGTAACGCGATGCGGTCGGCAGCACCTATATAAGACAACAAGCGTCTGGCAAAGTTGCTAGATCGGTTACAGCTCCTACAATGGCAGGTTATCAATATTTAAGTGAGTTTGAACATGGTGTTATAGTCGGCACATCTCCGAGGTAGCGATAAAATTAAGATTTTCGCGTACGACCATTTCACGAGAGTACCGTGAATATCGGGAATCCGGTAAAACATGAAATCTTCGACATCGCTGCGGCCGAAAAAAGATCGTGAACGAACGGGACGAACGACGATTGACAAAAATCATTAAACGGGACAGACGTGCAACCCTTTCTCAAATTGGTGCAGATTTCAATGCTGAGGCATTAACAAGTGCCAGCGTGCGAACTATTCAACGGACCATAATTGATATGGGCTTTCGGAGCCGAAGGCTCACTCGTCTACCGTTTTTGACTGCACGACACAAAGCTTTACGCCTCGCCTGGGGCCGCCAACACCGCCATTGGACTGTTGATGACTGGAAATACGTTGACTGGTCTGACGAGTCTCGTATCCAATTGTATCGGGCGGATGGAAGTGTACGGGCATGGAGACATCATCATGAATCCGTGGACCCTACATGTCAACAGGGGACTGTTCAAGCTTGTGGAGGCTCTGTCATTGAGCATATCTGGGATGCCTTGCAATGTGCTGTTCAGAAGAGATCGCCACCGCCTCGCACTGCTATGGATTTGTGGACTGCCCTGCAGGATTCATGGTGTGAATTGCCTCCTGCATACCTTCAGAAATTAGTCGAGTTCATGCCTCGTCGTCTTGCGGCACTTCTGCGTGTTCGCGGGTGTCCTACACGATAGGCATGTGTACCAGTTTTTGTGGCTCTTCAGTGTATGTGGCGTCTTCTCTAATGTGACTGGGGATAGTAGTTTGACGCCGTCGTATCACACGAAATGATAGCGCATCTAGTCGCTATAACTGGAGACGATGGTAGCCTGTATCTAACGTTTCAACGTGCTGTTTATATGTCAGAATATATTCTTTCGTTACAGGTTATGTGCATGAAGATGTCCCATTTCGTTGGACCAAAGAGCAAGAGTAACCCGTGTTTCGCGAGAGGATCCGACGACTAGTTGTACTCCTAAACTCTTTCATTTAGGCCCTCTTTCACCATTGGGTAATTTTACTTAACTCAGGTCTCAGGTGTCAGTGCACGAATCACTCGCGTTCAGTGTCGGTGTAATGCAATTCTGATTGACTCAGTCAAGTAAAACGAGTTTTCTCGTTAAGAGAATGATCAATAGCCAAACGGAAGTCGCAATTGTGCACTAAAGATATTTATGTCCAGCTTGCACTTAAATATTTTCACGAAAAAAAAGGGGGTTTTACAAATAAGAATTCTAGCACTGTAAGACTGAACCTTTATGACTTGTCTACAAAATGTGAAGTCATGTCAGAAATACATTATCTAAAAGGAACAAAACCCTCTAGTGTTATGAAAGGTATGCTGGCTCAAATATTATTCGCAATTTTACCAATATGTCTAATTATAACTAGAGATGAGAGTTTATTGCGGGAAAAGACGATTGTTTGCTAACATTCAACGTACGGTATACATGTCCGACAGTTTTCTTTCCTTATTGGCTGTCAAGCATGTCTGAAGCTTTTACAGATTTCACTGGGTCAATGAGTATTCTGTTAGTATAATGCAGAACGTTTGTGATTGGTCTGCAAATAACTGTGCCGAATCAAAACTTTGTTCATCCAATCACGAAAAAATAAACTAGTTACAGTTTTATAAGATATATGTTGGCTCAAAGAATGTTTACGATTTTCCATTATCTATAATTATAACGCATGTCCGTCTCTCGCCTTCTTCTTCGAGAGAAAGTGCCCACTTCTGTACGGTAACTACACACGTTTTTGTATTTGTACAAGGAATTCTTTGGAAACTAGTTGCGAAATAGGTTTTTGTAGCACTACAAATATATTAGAGTAAATTTTACAACACCTTTAGTTAAAATGAGTAAAAATAATGTTGAATTTTAACAAGCAAGTGTTGTAGACTTCGGGGTTATTGTAAGTATTGAGCTACATAAACGATTTCGTATGCTCTATAAAATAATATGTTGTAAAGACACACTATTTCATATGTACAGTTACAAGAACATCTTTGACGACTAAGCTTCGAAAATGGTTTATAACAGGTACATAAATGTTTTACTGTGTACATGCAGGAATGTGCGCAATCAACATGTTG
Source organism: Clitarchus hookeri (assembly GCA_002778355.1). Lineage (NCBI taxonomy): Eukaryota > Metazoa > Arthropoda > Insecta > Phasmatodea > Phasmatidae > Clitarchus > Clitarchus hookeri. The sequence goes on from NQII01008734.1 coordinate 64,291, forward strand.
AATAGCTGCGTGGCGTTTTACAAGTGGCTTGTTCTGGCTTTCAATAAGCACTCTGGCACATCTCAGAGGTGTTACGCGACACCAAGGTTAAAACTCTGTACCGACTATTCGAGTTCAGCCAAATTCAGTTCTTCAAAACATTAAAAATGTGTTCTCTGTTTCGCTTAAATCTTTCATCTGTCATTATTGTCTGTTGACTTGGTCTGGTTTGATGTGGGTGCAATATCTCGATCTTGCCTGAATTGTACTGTCAAAATGACCAAACCCGTTATCACCTGTGATCACGCCCACTTCAGTATCACTGAGGTAACATCGCACTTTTATACTGACTGCTGTATCTGGTATACAATATAACAAGCGAGGGTTGTTTACCGTGGGAAAAGTTGACTGTGTGCTGGGATTCAACGCACTGTACACATGTCAGACAGTTATCTTTCCTTATTGGCTGCCATGCATGTAAGAAGCTACTACCCCACTTCACTGGGCCAATGAGGATTCTGATACTATAAGGCATAACGTTCGTGATTGAGATGCAAAAAACATAGCCGAGCCAAAACCTTGTTCATGCAACCATGAACGAATAAACTAGTTGGAGTGTTTAAAAAAAATTTCGCGGTTTCTCATAATCTCTAAGTTTTACCGTAATTTCGAATTTAATTCTGTAGGCGAATGAGGTGATAGGCTGATCACATTTACCTATATGGGAGTGTTTGGAGAATAATGCCCACAGAATATTTGTAAGTTATTAGAGATAAAAATATTCTATCCCACTATGTTTGATGTGATAGCTATTCGAACTACTATTAAAAGACAAAGCTCTTAGAGCAGTAGCAGTAATATAAGTAATGCACAGTAACCATCTTAAAGGTCAAACCATATAGTTTTATATAGTCTTATATAAAAATATACGGTGCCATAAACGATAGTAAAAGCATTTCCACGTAATAAAATATAAAAGAAATTAACAAAACGAAAGTAAAATTTTTCGTGATGGCAATGATTAAATTCAGCGTTAAACATTTGTTATAGGCTGGTCTTGGTAAAGTGAGCACACTTGGAGGCCTTAAAAAAAAAAAATTTCAGCTAATTTTTATCCGTTAACTACTTTTTAAATAAACAATGCCATGTAAGTAATAAACAGACTGTATATAATCCACCACACTCAGAAGTTGACATATTACGCTAAAATTAAATATATTAATTGACTTTTATACCATTTGAGGGAACTTTCAAAAGTGCTCACTTTACCGTGAATTGCCTATATGTAGTCATCCTATCCCATATCTTGAAGTCATTTCTTGCGACCAGTATTTATTATTTCGTCCACTGTAACGGCAACCTTCCGTGGTAGCTTGTAACTTGTTCCTTATTTCGCGTTGAATTAATTTTGCACAGTGTATGATAGAACATATCAGTGTGACGTTACAATGAAACTGTGAAAAAATGCTCCTTTAAAATAACTGACAGCTTACTGATTATTTAAGTGCTTCAAAATACTTGATACTGGTTTAAAAAAGATCCTTTTTTCCGAGGAGCTGTTTCCTTGTTTGTTAAATTTGTTCGCGTATTCCAAAACATAATTAAATTATTATTCCTGTAGTATAATTTCATTATTGAAATCACTGATTCAACTTTGATGTAGATTTCTTCACATTGAATTTGTTAAAAGAAAGTATACTCTGAACTGTGACATTTTATTAACTCACAGAATACCAATGATCACTACTTAATAACTAATGGTTTGGTTCATTAAAGTTACACCATTACTCTCGTAACATACAGCGGTAATATATCATTCAAACAATTATGAAAAACGTAACTTATTCTCAAAGAGGTTTTTCGTTTATCACGACAATTAAATCTATGATTACACATTATTTAGTATATAATTTAAAGCGAAAATACGGACGGTTTTGATTGAGCTGCAGAAAATTATTTTATTTTACCCGTATTCTGGAAAGCAGGCATACAAGTTTCTGTGTAGTTAGAAAGAATCCGTTCGTGATTGGAAGGGGAACTGTTATATGGATGTGCCAAATTTCCGTGTAGCAAACCGGAAACGGAACTGTACTTGGCAGCAGGGCCACATGTGGTAGGTAAGATACTGGGGGCAGGACGTAATTTTGTCCCTTGTGGTACTAATGTAATTAGATTGTACCTAGTAATTCTATTTGGCTATATATCCACTATTGCCATATTACATTTTCATATTTATATACAGTCACATTGGTGTTTATTGCAATTGAGAGGAAATGAAAAGTAAATTTAATTTCATGACACTGGTACACATGACAAAAGCATTTATTTCATTGTTGTGGCATATTTAATTGCATGAGATTGGCACAGCTTACAAAGGTACCGCTATTCTCAATCTCTTTGTTTCAGTGAAGTGCGTCGTTACATAGTATCATAACAAGTCTGTGTGTAGCTATCTAAGAATGCACGATGTACAAATCAAGAACTCAGTTTATCATAGTATTAGCTGCATCAGTAAAGAAGCAGATAATACACTTAACTTATTAACGTACGCTCTCGACGTATAATTTCAGTACTTTCGACATGGGAACTGTCACTGGCCATTGCTGCATTTCGCACGAGGGCCAAGCTAAACTGGCCCTAATGTACTTGGTTCCTGCCTAAATACATTTCTGAAGAGAAATAGTGTTCGAAAGTCCATTGTGTTTTCTTCGGATAACTATTCGCGGCACAATGAAAACAAGTTTATGGTTCCATTACACATGTTTGCTGTAATTTCATACTTTACTCCTTCTCTATCTTACATATTTTTAATTACTAGTAACAAGAAAAATTAAGGTGATCACATGCACGCCCTCATTGAAAAACGATAGAAACTTATATCGAAGGGAGAGTCCATTACATGTTCCCGATCTGTGGCATCCAGTCATACGGTCTGCTAAGAAAACTTGAACACAGTTTGAAATAAATGAAATTGACAAAGTGGATATGTATAACCTGTAACTATTGTGCACCTTCTTTGGATCGAACTTCAGCGTAAATGAAAATTGTGACCAGGTATTAAGGATTTAAATAAAATATATAATAGTGGTAACGGAATAACGTTTTAAATTAAACATAAGTTAAGCAGTGTAGCTAATGAGTACAGCATCATTAATGTTTATCGCTGAAAAAGGGGAAAACATTCAGGGGTTCATGAACATACTCCTGCAAACACCCAGGCCACAGGAATCAGTGCTGCAAAAAAAATAGACTTTCTCCTACTGTGTGAAGCAAATCATGTAAAGCCACACTACCACGATTTCTTTAAAAGCCTTCGTGTTTGTGCCGACCTAGAGGAAGGAAATGCAATTTAAGTGGGAAACATCATTGCTTCAAAATATTCCATGTTTTCAATATTAATGCGTGTATTAAAAATAAGGTTTGGTGTATTACACGAATTTAGACTAAAATGTGATTTATAATATATATTATAGTTATGATAGTAATATTTATTAATAATTTTCCAGTTATTCCAACTTAAGAAATATGTTCATTTTGTCTAAAACATACCAATGTCTTGCGAAATATATTTGGCCATAATGCAACGACTTGAGATTCAGTTATATTTCAATATAGCTGCAAGTGCAAAAAAGGTATTTATAATTAAATATATCAGATTATATCATAAGGTGTAATAATAATTTTTAAAAAGAGTTTCGAACATTGTGACTATTCTCAAGAAATTGAATTAATATATTACAAATCAAAATTTCCCGATTTTTTATCTTAAAATGTAAATATCTTAGAACCACCGGCTTTGCGCTTGTGGCGTATTATTCTCAAGATTCTGAAACTAAAAGCCGAAAACGCGTGAGGTTATTCCTTATGAAAATAATGTCGGAAATATACAGGACACCATATACCTAAACCGAGAATTAAAGGAGATATGAGCCTACGAATGTTAGGTTTTGAGAACGTATTTCCGCAGAATGCCTTGTAGTTTCTGCCAACGGCAGGTACGGCGGCGATGTACCCACAGTACGTCCCTCACTGTGTACTGGGACACGCCCATCTAGCGCGCTATGGAGCGTGTACTAGAGGAGGGTATGTCGTTACTGTGCTGACGTATCGCTTCCTCAAGCCGCACAGTGCGCACAGACATAGGACGGCCAGCATTACGCATGTGTCTCTGCAACATGGCGGAGATAAGTGCTGCGGACTGTGTAGGCATTTTACTAAGGCTTTCGGCAAAAATACGTTTTGAAAACACAATTTTCATATGGTCATATGTACTTTAATATTCCGTTTAGGTATATGTTGAACTGTATATTTTCGACATTATTATTAGTAATGAATCACCTCCCACAGTTTGGGCTTAAATTGTAGTTATATGTATGTGACAAAGTGCCAGTATTAGAAAGTGCACTATTCCACAGCAAAATTCCGTAGAAGATAGACGGAGACGGCAAACATATATGTACTAGTTTCACGTAAGGCATTGAAGCGCAGCACATCCGACACGCACTGCAGTACTCACAGCCAACAAGAGATGTTCTAGTGGTTTATTCCGCGTGTCTAGGCGAATCATAAGAGTGAGTTCTGTATGTAGCAGCAGCCTACGAAGTACACTGAAGAGCAAAAAAAATGGTAAAGGTGTGCGTATGCAAATAACATAGGTATGGAACCAATCAGAGTAACGCGATGCGGTCGGCAGCACCTATATAAGACAACAAGCGTCTGGCATAGTTGCTAGATCGGTTACAGCTCCTACAATGGCAGGTTATCAAGATTTAAGTGAGTTTGAACATGGTGTTATAGACGGAACATCTCCGAGGAAGCGATAAAATTTAGATTTTCGCGTACGACCATTTCACGAGAGTACCGTGAATATCGGGAATCCGGTAAAACATGAAATTTTCGACATCGCTGCGGCCGAAAAAAGATCGTGAACGAACGGGACGAACGACGACTGACAAAAATCATTAAACGTGACAGACGTGCAACCCTTTCTAAAATTGGTGCAGATTTCAATGCTGAGGCATTAACAACTGCCAGCGTGCGAACTATTCAACGGACCTTAATTGATATGGGCTCTCGGAGCCGAAGGCTCACTCGTCTACCGTTTTTGACTGCACGACACAAAGCTTTACGCCTCGCCTGGGGCCGCCAAAACCGCCATTGGACTGTTGATGACTGGAAATACGTTGACTGGTCTGACGAGTCTTGTCTCAAATTGTATCAGGCGGATGGACGTGTACAGGTATGGAGACATCATTATGAATCCGTGGACCCTACATGTCATCAGGGGACTGTTCAAGCTGGTGGAGGCTCTGTCATTGAGCATATCTGGGATGCCTTGCAATGTGCTGTTCAGAAGAGATCGCCACCGCCTCACACTGCTATGAATGTGTGGACTGCCCTGCAGGATTCATGGTGTGAATTGCCTCCTGCATACCTTCAGACATTAGTCGAGTCCATGCCACGTCGTCTTGCAGCACTTCTGCGTGCTCGAGGGTGTCCTACCCGATAGGCAGGTGTACCAGTTTTTGTGGCTCTTCAGTGTATGTGGCGTCTTCTCTAATGTGACTGGGGATAATAGTTTGACACCGTCGTATCACACGAAATGACAGCGCATCTAGTCGCTTGAACTGGAGACGATGGTAGCCTGTATCTAACGTTTCAACGTGCTGTTTACATGCCAGAATATTTTCTTTCGTTAAAGGTTATGTGCATGAAGATGTCCCATTTCGTTGGACCAAAGAGCAAGAGTAACCAGTTTTTCGCGAGAAGATTCCACGACTAGTTGTACTCCTAAATTCTTTAGTTTAGGCTCTCTTTCGCCATTGGATTATTTTATTTCACTCAGGTCTCAGGTGTCAGTGCGCGATACACTCGCGTTCAGTGTCGGTATAACGCAATTCTGATTGACTCAGTCAAGTAAAAAGTTACTTCTAGCAAAGAGAACGATGAAGTCGCAATTGTGCACTAAGTATGTTGATGTTCAGCTTGCACGTAAATATTTTCACAAAAAAAGAAGGCGGTTTTACAAATAAGAATTCGAGCACTCTAAGACTGAATCTTTATGACTTGTCTACAAACTGTTAAGTCATGTCAGAAATGCATTATCTAAAAGGAACAAAACCCTTTAGTGTTATGAAAGGTATATTGGCTCAAATATTATTCGCAATTTTACCGATGTGCCTAATTATAACTAGAGATGATAGTTTATTGCGGGAGAAGACTACTGTTTGCTAGAATTCAACGTACTGTGTACATGTCTGACAGTTTTCTTTCCTTATTGGCTGCCATGCATGTCTAAAGCTATTACACGACTTCACTGGGACAATGAGTATTATGTTAGTATAAGGCAGAACGTTCGTGATTGGTCTGCAAATAACTGTGCCAAATCAAAACTTTGTTCATCCGATCACGAAAAAATAAATTAGTTAAGACTTATAAGATATATGCTGGCTAAAAGAATGTTTACGATTTTCCATCATCTGTAATTATGACGCATGTCCGCCTCTCTCCTTCTTCTTCGAGAGAAAGTGCCCACTTCTTTACAGTAGCTACACAAGTTTTTGTATTTGTACAAGTAATTCTTTGTAAACTAGTTGCGAAATATGTTTCTGTAACGCTACAAAGACATTAGAGAAAATTTTACAACACATTTAGTTAAAATGAGTAAAAATAATGTATATTTTTAACAAGCAAGTGTTGTAGACTTCGGGTTTATAATAAATATTTAGCTACATAAACGATTTATGTATTCTCTCTAAAATAATATGTTGTAAATATACACTATTTCATATGTACAGTTACAAGAACATATTTGACAACTAAGCTTCGAAAGTGGTTTATAACAAGTACATAAATGTTTTACTGTGTACATGCAGGAATGTGCGCACTCTACATGTTGTATAGCTGCGTGGCGTTCTACAAGTGGCTTGTTCTGGCTTTCAATAAGCACTCTGGCTCATCTCAGAGGCGTTAAGCGGCACCAAGGTTAAAACTATGTACCGACTACTCGAGCTCAGCCAAATTCAGTTCTTCAAAACAATAAAAATGTTTCGCTTAAAATTAAATGGAGCAATTGCAAACTATTGCTACAGTGTAGACGGCGAGAAATTGGTTTAAGATTCTTCATAGCATCAGAGTGTTCCTAGTGTCCACCAGACCACTCTGTCACATGAATAAAATTATCCCCCAACTCCACAACCATGTCATCCATGATGAACTTATATCGTAGGCGAATACGAACGATAGAAAAAAAGTGGACCTACAGCAGCTTTGTGATATTCAGTTTAAGAGGGTGACTGTAGAATGTAAAAAAATAATAATGTCCTTCTTTTACTTTTAATTTCCGGGAACTTCTCTTCTTTTTTTCGTCCGCACCAAGAAAAATACAAACCATTTTCAAAATCAAGTACCTGTGCAAAATTTATGCAAAAATTACATTAAAATTCTTAGAGATGATAATTTTCAAATAACTTTATACACATTTTAAAATTAAAGGGCTACAATAAAAATTTGCCATAACAAAAATATACAGTTACAGAAATATATAAAATTACTTAACTGGCACCAATTTCCCCCAATTTACAATTAATATATTCCCATATTTACATGTCTCGATTGAGACCCAACCCCCTAGGCGTGACCTCCCCCTGAATGTCCACCATTGCTTAGTTTTCTGGGGTAATTATAGTGAAGTTATCGCAACTGCCGTCCACACCAAAGTTGTGGAGAACATCCTCGAAACGGAAGTAGATCTTCGTCCAATCCAATACAAAGACGGTGCTGACGTCACAAGGCGACCTCTCAGCCGCCGCCAGGTGGAAGGAAACGCCGCGCACTCAGTATAGTTGCGACCTTCGCAGAACTACCAAGCACCTGCGTTGCGGAATCTAACGCCTCCTCGGCTGCCGTCAAGGGGCAGCGTCTTCGATAACGTAAGTACCCATGATCGACGTTAGGTAGCGTAACTCCGTTACAATATCATTTGGCACTCATGGGTATAGGCTCTGAAAGCTGCTGCCGAAACCACGCCATGAAAGCAGAACCGTATTGCGATTTCATCTTTCTTCGAATTCGCAGTGGACAAAACACAACGCTGTTAGTAATATCCGTGGAGCATTCGTTATATCCGCACATGGTCATCGTATCTGTATGACATGCAGCGCGATCTGTCGTGTCATAGGGGGCTCTTCCATTGTTCTAGAGTTATATTTCGACGTACATTGCACCACTGTAAACGGTGGGCGGAAATATTGCAGTGATCCTAGGATAACTGGTAGTGGCACGCATGTGATATCCAAGCGCGTACACACATCCTCACAGATCACTTACTAGGCCTACAGGCCATCGCGATAATTATCTAACGTCATTGGACATCGTCTGGAACGAAGTCTTAACCGCTTTATGTGGCTTCACTTCAGGACGAAGGCTTCGGCAGTTTTCATCTGTCAGTATTGTCTGTTGACTTGGTCTGGTTTGATGTGGGTGCAACATCTGGATCTTGCCTGAAATGCACTGTTAAAATGACCAAACCCGTTATCACCTGTGATCACGCCCACTTCAGTATCACTGAGATAACGTCGCACTTTTATACTGACTGCTGTATCTGGTATACAATATAACAAGAGAGGGTTGTTTATCGTGGGAAAAGTTGACTGTTTGCTGGGATTCAACGTACTGTACACATGTCAGACAGTTTTCTTTCCTTATTGGCTGTCATGCATGTATGAAGCTACTACCCCACCTCACTGGGCCAATGAGAATTCTGATACTATAAGGCATAACGTTCGTAATTTATCTGCAAACAACTTAGCCGAGTCAAAACCTTGTTCAGCCAACCATGAAAGAATAAACTAGTTGGAGTGTCATAGAACATATATTGGCTAAAAAAAATTTCGCGGTTTTCCATAATCTCTAAGTTTTACCCTAATTTCGAATTTAATTCTGTAGGCGAATGAGGTGTTAGGCTGATAACATTTACCTCTAGGGGAGTGTTTGGAGAATAATGCCCACAGAATATTTGAAAGGTTTTTCGAGATAAAATTATTATATCCCACTATGTTTCATGTGATAGCTATTCGAATTACTGTTCACAAAACAAAGCTCTTAGAACAGTAGTAGTAATATAAGTAATGTGCAATTACCATCTTACAAAGCTCTTAGAGCAGTAGCAGTAATATAAGTAATGTACAATAACCATCTTACAGGTAAAACCATATATTTTTCTATAGTCTAATATAAAAATGTATGGCGCCATAAACGATAGTAAAAGCATTTCTGCGTAACAAAATATCAAATAAATCAACAAAACGAAAGTAAAATTTTTCGTGATGGCAAAGATTAAAATCAGAACAGGTTACAAGCTACCTCGGAAGGTTTTCGTTACAGTGGACGAAATAATAAATACTGGTCGCAATAAATTACGTCAGGGTATGGGATAGAATGACTACATATAGGCTATTCACGGTAAAGTGAGCACTTTTGAAGGCTTAGATACTTTTTTCTTTCACCTATTTTTTATCCGTTAACAACTTTTTAAATAAATAATGCCATGTAAGTGTTAAACATATTGTATGTAATCCACCACACTCAGAAGTTGACATATAAGGCTAAAATAAAATATATTTATTGACCATTATACAATTTGAGGGGACTTTCAAAAGTGTTCACTTTACCGTGAATAGCCTATGTGTAGTCATTTTATCCCATACCCTGACGTCATTTCTTGCGACCAGTATTTATTATTTCGTCCACTGTAACGGCAACATTCCAAGGTAGCTTGTAACCTGTTCCTTATTTCGCGTTGAATTAATTTTGCACAGTGTATCATAAAACATACCAGTGTGACGTTGCAATGAAACTGTGAAAATATATTTCTTTAAAATAACTGACAGCTTGCTGATTATTTTAGTGCTTCAAAATATTAGATACTGGTTTAAAACGGATCCTTTTTCTCCGAGGAACTGTTTACTTGTTTGTTAAATTTATTCGCGTATGCCAAAATATTATTAAATTATTATTCCTGTAGTATAATTTCATTATTGAAATCACTGATTCAACTTTGATGTCGATTTCTTCACATTGAATTTGTTAAAAGAAAGTATACTCTGAACTGTGACATTTTATTAACTCACAGAATACCAATGATCACTACTTAATCACTAATGGTTTGGTTCATTAAAGTTACACCATTACTCTCGTAACATACAGCGGTAATATATCATCCAAACAATTATGAAAAACGTAACTTACTCTCAAAGAGGTTATTCGTTTAACACGACAACAATTAAATCTATAGTAACACATTTTCTCAGTATATTATTTAAAGCGAAATTACGGACGGTTTTGATTGAGCTGCAGAGAATTATTTTGTTTTACCCGTATTCTGCAAAGCGGGCATACAAGTTTCTGTGTAGTTGGAAAGAATCCGTTCGTCATTGGAAGGGGAACTGTTATATGGATGTGCCAAATTTCCGTGTAGCAAACCGGAAACGGAACTGTACTTGGCAGCAGGGGCAGCGGATACTTAATAACCATTGGTGGAACTTCGAAGATGGTTGTTTCAGCTCTTTTATAGTAGTGCAAAAAACATCAAGTTAATTAGTGTTGAGAATCGATACTATAAAACCACTTCTTCTTCACATGACCGTGCAGAAGAAAGAAACGTAAACAAATCTAATAAAAGTATACGAAATAAAAAACGGAATAAAATCCGCAAGTGTCAAAAATTACAAAACAGAAATATTTTTAATTTACTAACCCGAAATTATTGGTCTCAAATTGTGCACCCCAAAAATATTTCAGTGTGAATTTTACCCTTTCGTTTACGCTGACTGATTTTTATCCTTTAGTAATTTAACCTCAAGGATTTTACCAAAATAACTAAGGCCGGTGATATTTATGTTATCGAAGCTTGTCCTCGGAATACGTTATAATGTTCGTCGTATGTAAAACTTATATTGCACCGCTTTCGTTCGCAACAATTCTGCCCAATAATAACCGGGGACCTTCCTGAAAATTATAAGTGTTGCAAATGTGATCTTAGCCATGGCCCGCTAACAAAACTGTAACTCGNTTCGTTCGCAACAATTCTGCCCAATAATAACCGGGGACCTTCCTGAAAATTATAAGTGTTGCAAATGTGATCTTAGCCATGGCCCGCTAACAAAACTGTAACTCGTTAACAGATTTGCCCTGGTTAGCTGTGACTGAGTTATTTACGTTCCACTAAGTTTACAGNATATTTATGTTATCGAAGCTTGTCCTCGGAATACGTTATAATGTTCGTCGTATGTAAAACTTATATTGCACCGCTCTCGTTCGCAACAATTCTGCCCAATAATAACCGGGGACCTTCCTGAAAATTACAAGTGTTGCAAATGTGATCTTAGCCATGGCCCGCGAACAAAACTGTAACTCGTTAACAGATTTGCCCTGGTTAGCTGTGACTGAGTTATTTACGTTCCACTAAGTTTACAGNAACAAAACTGTAACTCGTTAACAGATTTGCCCTGGTTAGCTGTGACTGAGTTATTTACGTTCCACTAAGTTTACAGGATGCGTCTCTTTGGAAGGGCAAGTCCTGGACGGCCCGGCTTGCTTGCACTGAAAGAGAAGATTTGTTTGTTGTTACAAAAACCTTTCGGTTAATTCTATCCAAGGCGAGTTGTTGTTTGTGGAAATGAACAGACTGTGACGCAGAGTAGCACACAGCTTAACATGTAGTCAAGTCATTCAATGCTCACTAACGTGTTTGTTAATTGAGAGAAAAGAAAAGTTCATTGGCCGCCACCAAATATTTAGTTGGCTGTAACAGCTTTCAAATCAGCCAGAGCAAAACATTTTACTGCTGCTTCTGCAAAACTATACGACCACGCCGCCAAATTGTTACGTTTGCTTCTCCTTGCAAATTATTCTTGAAGGTTTTTCTTAAGAAATTTGGGATGGATTACATAACTCCTTTATTCCAATTAAGTTATTGGTATACATGATTCCAGTAAATATATTATTTGCGAAGAGAAATATTCAGCCCTTGGTATGTTGAGACTACACCGATTTATATGCTACTGTAAAGTAATATTTCAGTATGATATTCATACATATAACTTCAAAAGTGATTTATAATTCAAGTGTATTTTCTGCTTAATATTATTTATATTTATATTCTAGTTAATATGTGTGTAAGTAACTTAGTAGTTACAAGCAGCTTAGTATTTGAATAAGTATGAACATTTGTCGTACTCAGATAGCTTATTTTTTATGTATATATGTTTTTGATGTTTTATGTTTTGCGTGCAAAAACGTACATAAACTAAAAACTTATGTTACTTCACGATACAGTTTGGGACGAAAGTTCAAAAATTGGGACAATATCTGGGATCACACGGGACTTGACTTTGAGAGGTTGTCGGCGTATAGCAGCGAAGTCTTGAGCGTCGGCGAGGGTGAAATGAGGTGACGATGGATCAGAGCTGGAATGCAAAGACAGAGTAAACGGGAGAGCCCCGAGAGAACTCACCTTTCAACAGCAACGTCCGTCATGTTTCCCACGTGCGAAAATCAGGGTGATCACACCGGGAGCCGAGCGAGATTCACCCTGGTGGGAGGGGAGTGGTCTGACCACTACACCACCGCGGCCATCAGGACACGCGGGAGATCGGCCGGCAACGTGACGTCAGAGNAGGGGAGTGGTCTGACCACTACACCACCGCGGCCATCAGGACACGCGGGAGATCGGCCGGCAACGTGACGTCAGAAGATCACGTGCGCCAGTGAGCGTATCGTCATCGTAGGGCCCATCTCGGGACAGGGCAGCAGTTGCCATTCCCTGGCACGACCTTGACCTTGGAAGAGTGGCATTCAGCAGCACTACATAGACAGTGCGCATGCCAGCTGCGCAGTAGCTACTCCCCATAATCCAACACTGCGCTGCTCTCCTGCTATGTTTGTGGTTGGAACACAGTTTTGGTTAGAACGTGCTGTGAGATGTCTGTGTACTTCCAAAATCCAGACGTAAGCACATACGATCATCACTGCTCTCCGTGGCTCTGAGCGATGGGAATCAATGTTGAAGACATGCGCAGAAGATCTACGTCATAGAGAGGTATCGTTGAGAGAGAGAGAGAGAGAGTGCAGAGTGGGACCGCAGCCGAACACACGANAGATCTACGTCATAGAGAGGTATCGTTGAGAGAGAGAGAGAGAGAGTGCAGAGTGGGACCGCAGCCGAACACACGAGGCCAGGACGGTAACGCCTCTGTATACAATGCTTCATTGACTCATTCTTACTNCACGATCATCACTGCTCTCCGTGGCTCTGAGCGATGGGAATCAATGTTGAAGACATGCGCAGAAGATCTACGTCATAGAGAGGTATCGTTGAGAAAGAGAGAGAGAGAGTGCAGAGTGGGACCGCAGCCGAACACACGCGGCCAGGACGGTAACGCCTCTGTATACAATGCTTCATTGACTCATTCTTACTGATCTGTGTTCGCTGCTGATTTACTATCATCCACACAGCCACGGCCACTTACTAACATTGTATTTTCTTGATTCAACAATCAGGAGCAGATTATTATTTGCAATAATTTTTAGTAGCATTTATTTTAAGAAATTCGTGGACTCAGTCTTATGCCCGTTATATAAGGGCATTAAATTATCAGAATAATAGTAGGAGNTCTTACTGATCTGTGTTCGCTGCTGATTTACTATCATCCACACAGCCACGGCCACTTACTAACATTGTATTTTCTTGATTCAACAATCAGGAGCAGATTATTATTTGCAATAATTTTTAGTAGCATTTATTTTAAGAAATTCGTGGACTCAGTTTTATGCCCGTTATATAAGGGCATTAAATTATCAGAATAATAGTAGGAGAGAGAGAGAGAGAGTGCTAGGAAAACTGGCAGCAGACACAGGAGTCAGGAGCCGTGCGGCCGCCACGTTGTGACGTCATACGACGGCTATCTTGGTTGACCTTTACCCAGGGGGACCTTGAAATTGAGTTTCCCTTAGAGCCAAGAATCAAAAACCCAACAAATAAATTAAAAAAAAATAAAATAAAATTCGGAAATCAAAATAATTATTATAATATAAAAACAATAAAATTTAAAATTTATGTAATTTTAGAAAAAATTTAAGACTTTCAATTAGAAAGTTTTTAATGCCACATCCAGTTGCATAATTACTTTTCTTTCTCTTTTCGACATGAACGCATCATTAGATAATATATGAGACCCATTAAGGAGGGAACTACATGAGTGATGTGGTACTATGTATTTGGCTAAAATCATATGCAGGCCGCTATGCATATAATTGCAGTGCTACGTATAACTCTCTGTAATTACTGGATAGGAAATCTAAATAATTCGTAAAATTCCCTGTTATTTAAATAAGTATCTTCATTAATACTACATTGCTAACAATGTACTTGGTTTCAAGGATAATCTCATTTTATCCAGCGTAAAATGAAGCTCCTAGGAAGGGCATGAAACCCCCCTGCATCCACAAATGGTGGCACGTTTACATAACTTGTGAACTATGAACATCGAGCCAGAATGGGATGCATAAATATCAAAAGAAAATNAATGGTGGCACGTTTACATAACTTGTGAACTATGAACATCGAGCCAGAATGGGATGCATAAATATCAAAAGAAAATTGCATAGAATAGCAGGAATTGTGGGTCAAGCAGACATGAGGTCATTCCTGACGATCTAAAAGCATACTCCGCCTGCAGTGCACAATATAGGTGTATGGGACAGCAAGGCTGATAATCCGGACAGTCTACTAGTGTCAAAAACGTCTGGCCCTCCGCAGGTGTATAAAGTACTTAGCGATTCAATAAAGGCTTCAATCGACATTTGATATGAAATACTGCTCGGTTTCTATATATCCATGTTACGAACATGTGTACCTTTTGACTTACTAGTGTCGTAGGAGTGAGCGAGTAAGCGAAGAGATTTGNTATATCCATGTTACGAACATGTGTACCTTTTGACTTACTAGTGTCGTAGGAGTGAGCGAGTAAGCGAAGAGATTTGGGTGGCTCGTAACATCGAGGTCTTGAGAGCCGATAAGGTTGATNATTTGGGTGGCTCGTAACATCGAGGTCTTGAGAGCCGATAAGGTTGATTAAGGTAAGTATGGAGCCACGCCGGAGTGAAAGGGCGAGGGAAACGGGAGATCCCCGAGAAAACCCGCTGACAGTGGTATCGTCCAGCACGATTCCCACACGCAAAAATCCGGGAGTGACCCGGCCGGGGATTGAACCCGGGTTCGCCTTGGTGGGTGGCGAGCAGTCTAAACACCCAGCCACCACGGCCCCCAAAGTGATACGGCGTCAATTCAAGATGGACCTCCACGCTCACAACTACCAAACTCAGTTACACAAATTAAGTAACGAATTACTCGTGTACTACTGTAAACGAACCAATCCCATGTGCATCTTTCGACATCGTCACAGTGTACAAACAGTCCTTCCAATGAAGGTCATGTATTGACTCAGGATCACTTTGGAGACTCTATTATGTCCCCTCTTTATGCTCATTCCTTTGGACGGTAACCTATTGAAACACGTTGTATAAACACTGAAGAGCCAAAAAAACTGGTATAGGCATGCGTATGCAAATAGCAGAGGTATGGAACCAATCAGAGTAACGCGATGCGGTCGGCAGCTAGATCGGTTACTGCTGCTACAATATCAGGTTATCAAGATCTAAGTGAGTTTTAAGGTGGTGTAATAGTCGGCGCACGAGAGATGGTACATAGCATCTCCGAGTTAGCGATAACATTTGGATGTTCGCCTACGACCATTTCACGAGTGTACCGTGAATGTCGGGAATCCGGTAAATCATCACATCTTCGACATAGCTGCGGCCAGAAAAAGATCGTGAACGAACGGGACAAACGACGACTGATGAGAATCTTTAAACGTGACAAACGTGCAACCCTTTCTCAAATTGACGCAGATTTCAAAGCCTTCTGCATACCTTCAGACATTAGTCAAGTCCATGCCACGTCGTCTTGCGGCACTTCTGCGTGCTCGCGGGGGCCCTACACGATATTAGGCTGGTGTATCTGTATTTTTTTTTTGGCTCGTCAGTGTAATAAAGCTCATAATAAAGTCTTTAGTTATCGTTTGATAACAGTTATAGCTCCGGNTGCATACCTTCAGACATTAGTCAAGTCCATGCCACGTCGTCTTGCGGCACTTCTGCGTGCTCGCGGGGGCTCTACAAAATATTAGGCTGGTGTATCTGTATTTTTTTTTGGCTCGTCAGTGTAATAAAGCTCATAATAAAGTCTTTAGTTATCGTTTGATAACAGTTATAGCTCCAGTTTTATATACCTGTAGCAGTAACATGTATCCCTCTTGACTTACTGGTGAGGCAGGAGTTAGAATGTAAGGGACTGNCGGGAGGGGGGGGGTGGTAGAACGGAAGAGAGGACGATGTCTATTCCTCGTCCTTTCCCGGATCTAAACGTAAAACCATTTTTTGAATAAAAAATTCTCAGGGATTCGTACAGATTATTCCATTCATACGGAAACTAAACTGAACATCCATGTAAATTTACAAAAAATATTGTATTCTCTTTATATCATTTTCTCGAAATAACCATTGAGTTTTAATGCCAAAATGTTTAATTTGGATAGAACAATAGCTAACCTCACATACGCTACAACGAAAGAAAATTAATGAAGGCACAATTTTGTGTGCTATAGGCTTTTCGCGGTAACNTACGCTACAACGAAAGAAAATTAATGAAGGCACAATTTTGTGTGCTATAGGCTTTTCGCGGTAACGTGGGATTTTCGAGACCCTAAGTTTCTTTTCCTTTCTGCCATTTTTTATCCTTTAAGCACCTTTTAAAATAAAAAATGCCAAGTAAGTTACCAACACCTAGTTTATATTCGACCACACTCTGAAGTTAACGCCAAAGTCTAAAATAAAATATAATTTATTGACTATTATTCCAAATGAGAGGGCTTTCAAAAGTGCTCACTTTACCGTGAATATACTATAGTTAAGCCAACTTGGCAATTGTTCAAAAATGCTCGGTCTTGTGTGNAAAGTGCTCACTTTACCGTGAATATACTATAGTTAAGCCAACTTGGCAATTGTTCAAAAATGCTCGGTCTTGTGTGGAAATATAAGCCAAGATGCACTCTGTCCGCGAATTATTCTTGCCTCCTAATGTACGCGAGCAGTAAGACAGTGAATAATACTAGTGATGCGAACAATCGAGATATTTAGACAATCGNTGCCTCCTAATGTACGCGAGCAGTAAGACAGTGAATAATACTAGTGATGCGAACAATCGAGATATTTAGACAATCGAATGCAATTTCGATAACTCAGTAAAGTTATCGTATGATTCATTCGAAGAACCTCTCGGTAAGAGGGCCTACCCATGTCTTTTTCTCACACAAATCGTGAAAATATATCGTTAAAGCATTAACGTAAGTTAAAATTATTTCTCTTACAGGAAATCAGCCGCATAAAATAGGCATATTTGTTGAAATATAGTTATTTAACACATGTCTGTATACTCTGCTAGCAATTTCAAAACGAAATGTACTTTTAAAACAAAAGCAAGTAATTCGGGGGATAAAAATAATTTTTAATGCAATAAACTTTATTAAAAGCTATTGAAACGTGTTAGTGTGTTTTAGCTTCAAAATATTGCAAGTAAACGAGATTTACTCATTTAGTTTTACAAATTTTGTAGTAACCTGCATTACGTAGCTGTTTTTCTGGAAAGTGTATCAAGGTTGGCTTTCTNATTTAGTTTTACAAATTTTGTAGTAACCTGCATTACGTAGCTGTTTTTCTGGAAAGTGTATCAAGGTTGGCTTTCCATTTAAATTTTCCATTGTTAAAGTTACATAAGGCAGACGGCCTACCAACTAAAGTTAACACCAATTAGTTTTATTACATTCCTCCCACATTTCGTTCACCCTTCTCGATAGCCATTTCCGTGAGGTTCTTTATTTCGTCACTTCTCTGGGTTTACATTCCNATTTAGTTTTACAAATTTTGTAGTAACCTGCATTACGTAGCTGTTTTTCTGGAAAGTGTATCAAGGTTGGCTTTCTATTTAAATTTTCCATTGTTAAAGTTACATAAGGCAGACGGCCTACCAACTAAAGTTATCACCAATTAGTTTTATTACATTCCTACCACATTTCGTTCACCCTTCTCGATAGCCATTTCCGTGAGGTTCTTTATTTCGTCACTTCTCTGGGTTTACATTCCNCCACATTTCGTTCACCCTTCTCGATAGCCATTTCCGTGAGGTTCTTTATTTCGTCACTTCTCTGGGTTTACATTCCTCTTACATTTCATTAGTGCTTCGTGATGATAGTCCTCTAGATAAAATTCTCTCGTTCGTCGCTTCTCTTGGCCAATATTTTTCTCGCTAAGTGTTAGCGCTTCTCTAAAGACATTTCTTTCGGTTACATTTTTTCGTTCTTAAGCTAATAATACTATTACAATTCGTTGGTGCAANCTTCTCTAAAGACATTTCTTTCGGTTACATTTTTTCGTTCTTAAGCTAATAATACTATTACAATTCGTTGGTGCAAGTATAATACTATTACAATTCGTTGGTGCATGTATAATACTATTACAATTCGTTGGTGCAAGTGTAAATAGTATAAATAGCCTTTCCGATTTTTCTCCTACCAATTCTTTCAAGTAATCATAAAAAATAAGAAACATTCAAACACATGATCACTATTGAAAATTAATTTATTTTTATTTTTATGTGGAATAGTTTATTTTTGTACTGNAAACATTCAAACACATGATCACTATTGAAAATTAATTTATTTTTATTTTTATGTGGAATAGTTTATTTTTGTACTGTGAAAATTGCATACTGATGTTTTTATCTTTGTAATACTTACATCTTAACAACATTTGTCTACAAAATAAAAACATTTACTACAGGACCATGCTGACCCACGAAAGTTGCTTTCATTAAATTGCTATTCTTTAAAAAAAAAACTTTTATCTTTGTTTTAGTTGTTACAGCAAAACTGTTTTCTATTTACGCTCGCCTCATATCACGGCGAACTGAGTTCGATCTCCGGAGGGGTAGGACTGGCCCGTATATTCGGATGTGGGAAATGTAACTTACCGTCGGTCGGTGGGTTTACTTGGAGTGGTCCTAGTTTCTTGCACTTATGCATTCTTATACTTCTCTATCTTCAACCCTAGTTATCCTCATCGGTTGTAAGCACCGCCCAAATATTTCACAATTACTTTAAGTAATAATGTAAATTTATGTGGAGTCGAAAGTTTGATAACGTTTGTTGTTACTGGAAGTGATCTTTTGAATTTGCTGGAGATGTTTCTTAAGATTCGCAATTCTCTTCTTAGTATACAAACTGTCAAGTATATGTTTTATTCTTCGTAACAAGGACTTGCGCCGTGGCTCTACCTTAGTGAAAAATTTATCGAAGAGTAAGTAATAAACACTCCAAATAATCGATTGTAAAGAGTAATCGAATATCTCGAAAGGGGTTTTATTCGAATGAGCCCATCGCTAAAGAATACCCATTAGTTCTTGTAGGTATGGGGACGTGGTGGTGAAGTGGCCAGAGCACTCGCCATCCACCAAGACGAATCGGGTTCGATTCCCGCACGTGGGAATCGTGACGGGCGATGCCACTGTTCTTAGGATTTTCTCGTGGATCTCCCGTTTCCCCCACCCAGTGCATTCCAGCGCTACTTCACATCCAGCTTACTTCATCCACACCGACTCTGAAGACCTCGTCGTTTAGAGCCGCCGTAACTTCTCTTCTCGAATCTTTCAGGCATTATAGTCCATATATAGACGTTGTGCAGCAAGTATATTTAATGATCTATACATCACACAGCATAAAAAAGAGTCAATTCAAGCTAGTTCTTTCACGTTGGGGGAGACTCTATCTCATTATCTCAAAAAAAAGTTTCTATCGATAACGTAAGCATAAGCACCATTCAAAACAAAACGTTTGTTAGTTGCGACACTAAAAAAATGTATTTTTCTGTGATGCAAAGAGTTGAAAAGGTTACAATAACAGGAAGATTTTATACCCATTTGTAGTATAACTGCAGTTATCACAGGAAGTGTTACAGTGGTCTGTGTAATATATCGTTACAATAAATTACGGGTTATTTATGGGTTATTCTGCCGCGTGAGTTCAAACTTGGACAACGATGANTACAATAAATTACGGGTTATTTATGGGTTATTCTGCCGCGTGAGTTCAAACTTGGACAACGATGACATGTGAGCACATGTGTCGTGGACACGACTTCGAAACAGGCAATGCATTAACGGTTTGTAAATTTTCATAGCCATTATCGGACCACAGAGTACTTAAGTATACAGAGATGAAGTAGCCGCTTGTAGCGCGAACTCCAGCCGCACTTGCCAGCAAAAGGGCGTCACTTGACAACAAAATGTCGGAACGCCGTTCGCCATTCATCGTCTGGTAACATACTCGGCAGCTGGCAGTCCATCTGATAGAAAATGATTCACAGCATGCAGCAGCCAATTAGAAGCAATATCTGCGTCCAGACACTCGCGTAGCCAATTAGAGAATGAGTACGGCGACATCAAAGGAACAGCCACATAATTTCGTCTCTGTGTACTTATCTACTCTGTGACAAAACTCTCCAAGGTGAAAAAGATGGAAGACGTAGGTCAAGGATAGAACACATCGTTTCAAAGTCATATATGGACGGAATTCACGAATTGTCTTCATGTAAATAATCTGAAAGTTTAAAGTTTAAATATAAACCGTTCCCTGCAGTCGGCAATATAAATAGCTGTCTTACAAAACGGTGGACATACGATGCTCCATGTTGGCGCATTTGATAGTTGTTTCATATATCTACTGCCAGTATACAAAGTTTTGGAATTGGTTACATGGTTTCAACTATATAGCATACTAGGCTAAAACTGCTATAAGGCCGCAATATTTAATATAATTTTCTGATCAATTTAAATTATACGTATCAAATTGCATCACATACCTTAGAAGGCTACTACTTGTTTTCCAAATTTAGTAGGAATCGGTCAATTGTTACCGGAGATATAACAGAAAAAAATTATTTCTTCATGTGACACTACCAAAAAAAAAACGGCGGGAAAATGTGGCTACATGTTGGCATGTATGATGCTTGTAAAAGTTACATTCAGCGTTAAAAATTTTGGTTGAAATATGTACTATGGTATGATAGATAAACTTAATAAACCTAAACCATTTGTATGGACGTCATTTTGAAAAAAGTGTCTTAATGAAATGAAATAGCATACTTTTACGTAATCTACCATAGTTTTACTTACGTACCGAATTTGGCGAGATTTCTTTGAGTAGTTTATAAGGTATAATGTAAAGTTTTTATATTTTTATGTGGTGCTAATGCTCTGCCAACATATAAAATTCGGTTAAATCGGTTGAATGGTTCCCAGGATATAACATATCGCCCTTTATATAAACATAGCCGCCATTTTAAAAGTAAGCGCCTGGTTTTGTTTTAAATCTATAAAAGTCAGATGAGCTTATTAAGTACAATATTTGTACCGAGTTTGGAGAAATTTTTTTTGTGCGCTGAAAAATATTTAGTGGGGAACACACACGCACAGACACACACAAATACAGATCTACGCACACCAAGAAACTCAGACAGGAAAGTGATCACATAAGTTTCTTTACTTCGGAAAGAAGGCTAAAAAGGGATTGCATTCCATATGCCTGACAGCTCTTCTTCACTTACGGTGTAGTAACGCCAATTGTCAGCTTTTGCTTGAAGTATATGGCTGTGATAGTTGTTCGCATGTACCGATGTTGATAGTGGAACCGCAGTCAGATAAATTTTGATACCCTACAAGGCAATAATTTACTATAATAAAGTGTTTCAAATGTGCGGTCTGTAAATGAACGCGCACTACACACATGATGCTTGAGTAACTTATTCTTCACATGCTAGTTATTATTTTTTTCCTTACGTTATACTTTTATTTGTTCAACGCTGAATTCACGTGGAACATTTATTCCAATCACGTGTCAATGTCCTTGTGGTTGCCATAATAAAGGATGTTTCGTTATGGTATTTTCTGAATATGTTATGATCTATAATGAGGATTATAACATTTATATTTAAGAGCATGTATTACTCCACATAATGGCCACTGAGGAGTGTTGCATTATTTTATGCACTTAACTGAATTAAATTCTTTTTCATGTTAATATAAGAATACATTTTGAAAAAATTTAAAAAAAAGCAACGAAGGAAAATGACTATTCCAAAACGAATGAAACTGGCCATTATAATTTTTAATGTCGGTATATAATTTTTCGTATANTTGTGGTTGCCATAATAAAGGATGTTTCGTTATGGTATTTTCTGAATATGTTATGATCTATAATGAGGATTATAAAATTCATATTTAAGAGCATGTATTACTCCACATAATGGCCACTGAGGAGTGTTGCATTATTTTATGCACTTAACTGAATTAAATTCTTTTTCATGTTAATATAAGAATACATTTTGAAAAAATTAAAAAAAAAGCAAAGAAGGAAAATGACTATTCCAAAACGAATGAAACTGGCCATTATAATTTTTAATGTCGGTATATAATTTTTCGTATAAAACTGAAAATTTAAGAACATTTTTATGTCTCTTTAAGTTTAAAACAATTGTTTGTGTAAAGAATAATATTTTCAACAAAAATTGAAGCAGTAAGCCTGTATTTCAATTATGACATTTGAGATAAAATTGAAAGACAATGCAGCAAGAAGTTAACAACTTACTGCAGATGAAGCATGTGTAAGACTTCAAAGAAATTGCTACGTGCCACTACTTCTGACTTCAATAAAGTCTTTAGCTTAAACCAGAATTCATGTTAAAATATTTGTTCAAATTTTTTGGATTTAACATTTCATGTTATTATATTATAAATTTATGCTGAAAAACATAATTCACATTATTCTTCATACGATTCGTATTTTTCACCAAGTTGCCATCGATAACTTGTCATGAAACAATGTAATATCCTCAATATATAGAAAACAAATTTGGCGTATGAACTGCTTCAAAAAAGTGAAGTGATCACTTAAGACTCCCGCTTACATGAGGCGTGAACTGCATCGCAGGGTGTTTGAAGTACTCACTCACCAACAAGACTATTAAACCTGCGTCAAATGTGCTGCTCTACGAAAACCACACACTCTTCACACGAGGGCTGTTGAGTGCTTTCAAGGCGTCTCTCACATTAGACACCATTTTTGTGTACTCCAACATGGCTAAAACATATTTTTCAAAACGCTGTATATGAAAATATACGAGTCAGATACATACAAAACTACTCATGGATGCTGCATTGAATCTCCCTACAGACGTTCTATCAATAAATTGTAAGGATCACTTCTGAAATTTGCCATAGGTACACGCAGTGAGACGATAACCCTGCACGCCAGTTGAGAGCTTGCGCTTAGTGGCGATGACGCACTTAATGCGCGTGGCAGTGTCGCCCTTATCGCTCCCGCGCCTCTAGGTATCAAACGTGGACAAATGTTCTAGGTAGTTGGGAGCCTTAAGTTGCACGCAGGCAAAGGACAGTGAGAAAGTAAGCGGTCTTGTCACAAAGCCATTAGCAGCCGCGGTTACACTACACGGTCCTTAGCCAGTTGCGGAGCTTGGCAAGGGTTCATGCATCAGTTCTCGGTCAACCTCCATTACTCTTTTGAGAAGGCGCCAAGCGCACAGTAGCGAGCGTTCTGGACGTCCATTGACGAACAAAGTGCCCGTTAAAATCATATCTAGATAGTAAAAATAAGCCTGTAAATTTTCAGAAACCTGTGACAATTGATTTAAATACGATAGCAGGTGTTCCACCATTAGGAACATGCTGTATCATATTTTTACCTGGGACCGTGGGAGCTGGGCGGTCAGCCTGCTCGCCTCCCACCAAGGTGAACCGGGTGCAATCCCCGGCCGGGTCACTCCCAGATTTTCGCATGTGGGAATCGTGCTGAACGATGCCGCTGGTCGGCGGGTTTTCCCGGGGATGTCACGTTTCCCCCGCCCTTTCATTCCGGCGTTGCTCCATACTCATCTCAATCCCCCTCATCAGCTCTCAAGACCGCGCTGTTAAGAGCCGCCCATATCACTTCGCTCACTCACTCAGTAAAGAATAAAGAGATAAAACAGCAGATTACACCGAGGACTCTAGACGCAGCCGCCAATTATATGGTGACTGTGGCCAGCCGCTTGCCAATCAGCGCATAGTAACCAACTCACCAGCCGGCAGCACAGCCAATAAGGAGCCTCCAATGGCATGTAGTAGCCAATCAGACACAAGACCCATCCCCAGAGCCACGCGGAGCCAATCAGCGAAGAGTACGCCCACATCAAACGAAACAGCCATGCCATTTCATTTCTGCGTGTTTATCTTCTCGATATCTTTTATCCCTTTTAGACACAATTTGATTTACGGTTTCAGGGTTTGCTTAAAAATGAATTATGCGTGCTGTACTTAAGTTGACACATNTTTAGACACAATTTGATTTACGGTTTCAGGGTTTGCTTAAAAATGAATTATGCGTGCTGTACTTAAGTTGACACATCACTTTTTTCGATGTCGCAGACAATTAGCTTTAAGCTGTATATTCGGCCACAATTATATGAACAAATAATAACGTATACCAGTAAGACGGATTGCGAATCATTTACCCACAGGTAAGATAATTAGTCATTGAGTTTCGCAGTGTACAGCACAAACCAAAAATTACCTGCACATGCGTAATGTACACAAGTGTGCACGCTGGGTATTAAAGGGTTGTCAGAGACGCGGAAACTCTAGACTCCACAAACATCTGTGTATTCGAGCTTCCTTTAGTTATTCATTTGCTGCTGCTCAAGTTTAACTCCAGACCAGGTAGCACGTGATCAGGTCCTTGTCCTCTTAGCAGGTTGGTTATTGGTTGAAAGTGTTTTGGGCTGTGTCTAACAAACTGTGGTCCAGTAGAAACAAATACTCCCATGCACATGGGGTTGAAGTTTAACTTGTACTTAAATAAATGCAAAATTTTCGGGTCACTTGTTATTGTAAAAACAAAAAAATAAAAAATATTTTATGCACTAAATAAATGGCTGTAATTCTTTTTGAAAGTAAATTACAGCTACTGGTCAAAAAAGGTAGAAGTTTCTACTTTGCTGCACCCTTCATAGATAGCGTGGCTGTCTGTCGACTTCTAATATTTAGTGGGAAAGGGCTCGTTACTACAAAGCTGGGTGATCACCGCCTTTAAAGATGTACAGAAATTGAAGAATTCTGTTGACACCAAAATCAATGAAGAAAATAAAAGTCATACAAATGTGTTATGCTTATCAAAGTTTTAGTTTGAATCACGGGTTGTGCATATACGGGTTGTGATACAATGAACACAGTATCTATAATTGTACTTCAAATAAGTAGGAAGAAAGAGAGGACTTCTACAGAAATAATTTCCACATTGAATGTTAATATAGGCTTTTCACGGTAAGGCACATTTGAGGCTCTAGTTACTTTGTTATTTCAGCCATTTTTTATCCTTTAACCCCGTTTGTAAAATAAATATTGCCATGTAAGTAATAAACAAAGTATTTAAATTCCACCGCACTTGGAAGTTAACGTCTAANTTTGTAAAATAAATATTGCCATGTAAGTAATAAACAAAGTATTTAAATTCCACCGCACTTGGAAGTTAACGTCTAAGGCTAAAATAAAATATATTTTTTCATTTTACTCCAAATGAGAGGACATTCAAATGTGCTTACTTTACCGAGAATAACCTGATATACGATTTTTTTCGGATTTTTCTTTTTTACTTTACTAGCATTGCAGGTGGCGAATTGATTTTGAGGTTATCAAAAATGAAAAGAGTTTAAAAATGAATATTAACTGTCATTATCTTCTTTGGGAATTGCCGATTACAATCCTTCAGTGAACCGGATTCACTATACATAGCACAGATAAAAATTATAGCCTGAGCGCATATACAAATCGCATAAGCCCAGTTTCAACGTAGCTGAACAATAGAAGGGGGCCCATAGATGATCACGTTTTTGTGTTACTTATGTTGTTAGCAGATCCAAATTATACATGACAAAAATAATCAGTGAACACGCACAAATAATTTGTAGCAAAATCGCATTAGAGAATAATGTTATTGAAAAGGCACGAAAGGTTTTTTTTTCATATACGTGCATAGTAGCTTTACTGAAATTTTTTAAGAAATACTCAATTAAATAGTGGATTTCCAAACTTTGAGCAGTACTGACGTTCAACACCACAGTACCCGCAGAGTGATATAATACGGGAATTACACATTCATTAAAAACTCGCGTTACAGTTTGGACAGTTCACTGAAATATTTACAGTGCACCTGTTCAGCTGGATGGATGCAGTTGGTGGGTCACTTCAATTGTATTACTGAATTCGTTCCACAGTTGCAAGAAAATGTGGTAAATATGGTGAGCGTGTGTCTGTTATACTTCTGAAATTGATGTCGGTTGTTTCAGTTTGCATATCTGGGGACTTTCGCTCTATTTCACTCCCCACAGACAGTTCAGTTTCTTCTGAGGGATTTTGTGAGCTTTGGTTACGTGTGTTTGTACCTGAATATGTTTCTACTTCGTGCTGCATTTTCAGGAACAGACTTTTTGTATACAAACTTATTTATACTTAATAAAAAATATTTCTACACTCATGTTTACATATTTATCAAAACGTTTATTTAATATCTGTATGACCGAACAAAACACAACTTAAAATACAAAAGTTGATCAAATAATTCTTTGTAGGTGGAATACTTTAGATTTTTGTAGGCCTACATAAGTTATATTTTTTCAAAACCTTTAAAGAGCTTTCTTTTAAACTCTTGGTATAATATAATGATTTAGAAAGATGTCGCAATACTTCTAGAATTCGTTCTTAGTATTTATAAACGTATCAAAATATGACTTGTTTCAACACTGCGGTACACACGTTAGTTCTATAACAGCGTTAAATTATCATCCCGTAACCAATAACCTGCAGAATTTCATATCCGCGAAGACTTGATAGATTCACCGTTTCAACAATAACAATTAAAAACAATAATTTTCCAAACCATGCTAAGTGTTCTGCGCTAATGTTGCCTATATACACTTGTCTCAGTGAAAGTAAAAATATTTGACAGTCATGGTTAATGGGTTACGTGTTAGACCTACTTTATTTAAGCTAGTGGACGTATTTTTCATCTTTTTAACGTACAAGATGTTTGAAGTTTATTATGGCATATAGAAAAGAAAATGTTTATGGAGGAACATATACACGCCTATTTTTATATAGTTTTAAACATATTTCTATAGCGGAATTTAACTTATTTCACCGTGACATAACAAATGTTAATTTACAATATGCTAAAAATCCTGATTACATTTATTAAGCATGCCAGGCAGAAGAACATATAAACTCAGTTGGGCAATTTTGGCTCTATACCTTAAGAGATATTGGTTATTTTCGTTTATTATATTAATCTGGCAGGAAAGCCATTGTCGCAATATCTTTATGCGTGTTAAATGTGGAAGTTTGTACACTNGTTTATTATATTAATCTGGCAGGAAAGCCATTGTCGCAATATCTTTATGCGTGTTAAATGTGGAAGTTTGTACACTCATCGAATCGCGGTACGCAGCAATCCCATTGGAAATTTTACTATTATATTGTGAAATTTCCTCCTCGTTTTATCAAGGTACNAATCGCGGTACGCAGCAATCCCATTGGAAATTTTACTATTATATTGTGAAATTTCCTCCTCGTTTTATCAAGGTACACGTACAAATTAAAAAAAATATAGAAAGTAGGAAACTGAATCGTAGCTTTATTACAGGGGTGCTCATTTTAAGTATATGTAAATAAATGTAAAACAAAGAACAGAAAAAATTGAAATGGAACTGTAAAAAAATGTAAATTTACACANGCAGTTGGTGGGTCACTTCAATTGTATTACTGAATTCGTTCCACAGTTGCAAGAAAATGTGGTAAATATGGTGAGTGTGTGTCTGTTATACTTCTGAAATTGATGTCGGTTGTTTCAGTTTGCATATCTGGGGACTTTCGCTCTATTTCACTCCCCACAGACAGTTCAGTTTCTTCTGAGGGATTTTGTGAGCTTTGGTTACGTGTGTTTGTACGTGAATATGTTTCTACTTCGTGCTGCATTTTCAGGAACAGACTTTTTGTATACAAACTTATTTATACTTAATAAAAAATATTTCTACACTCATGTTTACATATTTATCAAAACGTTTATTTAATATCTGTATGACCGAACAAAACACAACTTAAAATACAAAAGTTGATCAGAGAATTCTTTGTAGGTGGAATACTTTAGATTTTTGTAGGCCTACATAAGTTATATTTTTTCAAAACCTTTAAAGAGCTTTCTTTTAAACTCTTGGTATAATATAATGATTTAGAAATATGTCGCAATACTTCTAGAATTCGTTCTTAGTATTTATAAACGTATCAAAATATGACTTGTTTCAACACTGCGGTACACACGTTAGTTCTATAACAGCGTTAAATTATCATCCCGTAACCAATAACCTGCAGAATTTCATATCCGCTAAGACTTGATAGATTCACCGTTTCAACAATAACAATTAAAAACAATAATTTTCCAAACCATGCTAAGTGTTCTGCGCTAATGTTGCCTTTATACACTTGTCTCAGTGAAAGTAAAAATATTTGACAGTCATGGTTAATGGGTTACGTGTTAGACCTACTTTATTTAAGCTAGTGGACGTATTTTTCATCTTTTTAACGTACAAGATGTTTGAAGTTTATTATTGCATATAGAAAAGAAATTGTTTATGGAGGAACATATACACGCCTATTTTTATATAGTTTTAAACATATTTCTATAGCGGAATTTAACTTATTTCACCGTGACATAACAAATGTTAATTTACAATATGCTAAAAATCCTGATTACATTTATTAAGTATGCCAGGCAGAAGAACATATAAACTCAGTTGGGCAATTTTTGCTTTATACCTTAAGAGATATTGGTTTATTATATTAATCTGGCAGGAAAGCCATTGTCGCAATATCTTTATGCGTGTTAAATGTGGAAGTTTGTACACTCATCGAATCGCGGTACGCAGCAATCCCATTGGAAATTTTACTATTATATTGTGAAATTTCCTCCTCGTTTTATCAAGGTATTACTAAAGGGAAGGTTTGGTTGGGCACGTACAAATTAAAAAAAATATAGAAAGTAGGAAACTGAATCGTAGCTTTATTACAGGAGTGCTCATTTGAAGTATATGTAAATAAATGTAAAACAAAGAACAGAAAAAATTGAAATGGAACTGTAAAAAAATGTAAATTTACACACACAAATCGTTGGTAATTTGGAATTTTTTATGTGTTATTTTGAAAAACCATTACAGTATGTGTATAATTACATAAATATACTGAGGAATTCAGAGAACACTAAAATTCCCTGGTTAAGATATATAAATATAAGGTTTTATAGACATAATATTGAATTTAAATTACACATTTAGAAATCTGTGTGAAAACACACCCACTCTCTGTAATAAGCTCCTACATTTGTACGCTTACAGCAACATGGTCGTTGTACAAACGCTGAATGTCAATGTAGATTTCTATCTTACATTGTGTAATTATAAAATAACCAGTTATGTGTTAACTTACATTACATTCAGGAGAATCTGTTAACGTGGATATAATTACCGTTACCAATCTTCCGTAATTTAAAACTTTTACGTGCAATTTGTAGAAACGGGTAGAGTATTTATAATTCTACACGAATGGTCCTAGGAAATCAAAGAGATCCACAAGTGCTACACACACACTCTAATATAGTGGTAAGAAATAGAGCTACTCCAAACTTCATTTGTTTGTTAACTCTGAAAAAAAACCTTCAGCTAATTAAATATGCTTGTGTGTGCTTATCACTTATAAGTATGCGTATATATTTATGTCAAAAATGATCCAAATTTTGAGAATCATTTTTTGTTTGTATGTAGCTACGGAGCTACAGAACGTAAAAGAGTAAATGTGAAAATTGTATAATTACATGTTAATAAAATATTAATTTACATAATAAAGTTCTAAAAATGCTTATATTGCTTGTAAAATTACTTGGCGAAACAATAAAATAAATATGTGTAGACGTGCATTTACAACTACAACTAATGTAAGATTTTACTTTTGTATTAGTGAGAAAATATGTAAACTGTAAAAATTACAATAGTAATTTCTGTGGGAATTTATTTAGCGTGGAGAAAAAAACACACACAATTGTTACATTTTGTTTTCTGTTTCATAGTAATGGTAATTTGACACCATTCAATATACAATTATCAGTAAAGGATGCGTGTCATTTTACCCGTTTGACGATACACTAACTTGAACGCAGAGTAAAGGTTGACACTTGTAGGTATAAAGTTAATCCGACTTCGGCGCCACGTACATTTGTGTAAAATTACACACACATTTTTTTGTGGTGTGGAGGAGCAGATGGCTGTGTCGAGCCGCGCGGACGGCCGTGTTATAAAAGAGGAAACATTGAAAAGACGGAAACTGGGCAGTTGATGTAGNCTGTGTCGAGCCGCGCGGACGGCCGTGTTATAAAAGAGGAAACATTGAAAAGACGGAAACTGGGCAGTTGATGTAGATCAATGGCGTCCTGACCTGGGAATTGTGCCGCGCCACCATTCGTCATTTCCGGGAAGGGAATTGGACGAACCTTATCTGTAAAACAGTCGCTCCTAAGAAGAACTTGGGGAGGTGCAATCTTTCAGGAAGACAGGAGGACGGTTGTCGTAGCGTGTGGGGGAAGATGTTCTCCAACTCACGGTTTCCAGGAAGGACAAAANAGGAAGACAGGAGGACGGTTGTCGTAGCGTGTGGGGGAAGATGTTCTCCAACTCACGGTTTCCAGGAAGGACAAAATCTGCGACGAACATGAATTAAGCAGATGAGAAAAATGAAAAAAAGCATCCTACAAGACAGTGCTCCATGTTACTTCATTATGCGTGAAAAAGTTCGAACCTACTAGTTCTTCCTCGTCACAGTGGTCTCCGAACCATGAGACCGTCAATTACGTAATCACTAATTGAGTCTCGTTGGAGTCACAGATAACTTCAGTACACAGAGGTTAAACAGCCGCTTGCTCCACGAACTCCAGCCGTACGCGCCAGCAAAAAGGCGTCGATGACCAGCAAGACGTCGGAACGTCGTTCGCCATTCAGCGTCTGGTATCTTAGGCGCCAGACGGCTGTCTAGTGTGACGTATGATAATCTGGTATTTCTGCACACTTATTATTTTTAATTTTGATTTCCACTGCAAATTTATTGTTTATATTTACTATTTCCATGACTGTTGTATTTGACAGAATTCTTTGTTACTTAGTTACTGTATGTGCTTGTGATGTTTTGCGAATGTTTGTATATTTTTATTGTTTATGCCTCTAATTGCAGTTCTAAAAGTTAAGTATGATCACATAGTGAAATGTTTTCAGAAATTGTTATATGAACTGAAGGTTTTAATGGAGTATTTTAAGATAGCAATGTTAAACAGATAGCTAAAAGAAATTTATTTAAATGTAAACATTGGTAACTAGTTGGCAGCGCAGTACAACATGTAATATTATGCAAGGGAATTTCCGGAAGTGCTTCGCCTATTGTGCTATGGCAGGTGCAAACTGGACTGTGTTGGAAAAATATCGCTGGTTTTTGGAACTTTTAAGTTTGCATCTTTGGTTCTGAAACTTATTGAAAATGTACTGAAAAATCGTTATTTGTTGTGGATCCTATAATCAAGATTTATTCAGGATATTATTGTAGACCTCCGGTGTGCGCGTGGTTCAAGAGAAGAATGCCCGCGTAGTCAATCAGCAAAAGAGGGCTCTCTGAATTACTGCATGTCCTCTCGGGTAGCAATCAAATTGCTATCCTGAACTACGAGAACTTCTTGCCCTAGAAGAATCACAGTTACAGACAAGACAAAACTGAAATAAGTTGCAGATGGCAGCAACTCCGTTCAATATGATTTCTCTTGTATAGTCCTCAAAAATTCTGTATAACCCTTTCTCTTTTTCCTTCTTTGTACAATTTGTCAACAATTCCTTCAGAATGGATCCAACTAAAAATGTTATAAATCAGCTAAGCCGAGGCAAGAATAAGTTTTGACTGATTAATGTAGTAGAACCAAGTGAGCTAATTTTTTCATTTTACATTGAATAATACTTTCCCTAGCGCGAAAGGACTACCTTAAGTAGCCAAATGTCAACTGTAATTGTAATTATATTCTGAGTTGGGTGTACAATTAAATTTGAGTTCCATGTATTTTTATATCTGAATTTTGATAGTTTATGTTTCTTCACTAAGATTACAATGGTAATAAGGAAACGCTCCTNCATGTATTTTTATATCTGAATTTTGATAGTTTATGTTTCTTCACTAAGATTACAATGGTAATAAGGAAACGCTCCTCGATGATTGAACTGCTTGCTTGTTTGCTGGTTTGCTTAGTAGAAATATTTTGTTTATTATTATTATTATAGTGTTGATTTTGATTGACATATTATTAATGTGTTCATCCTACTACAATTTATTCTACTATTACTTTCACTCCAATATCCACGTTACATACATGACAGCTTGGTTCTCTTACAAATACTCACATTTTGTATTCATTGCAGTGTCTACTAATCGTGCTGTATTTAAAAACAACCTTTCTACCCTACACTCCCTAAACACACCTGTACAGTTTTATTTCAGTGGAACCCATTTGTGAGGGCTTTTGTCAATACTGCCACGTTATTACATTGTGCAACATCATAACCTAGCCCATAACCCATTCACCCATTTTTCTTTACACTAGCCAATAGAAACTATTTCGCCGCACACGGTAGCCAATAAGACACAATGCCCGTCCACAGACCCTCGTGCTGCCAATCAACGAATGGGTATGGCCACACAAAATAAAAAGGCTTTGTTGAATCAAACTATGTTTGTTTGGCGCAACCAAGGAAATTTTTTGTATAGAGGCAATGAAATATTCTGTTGTTGAAACCGAATTATTATTGTTGTTCTTATTTAGTTGCCCAAAACTGTAAGATTTTGTAGGCGCGACTAAATATTAGTTGGCGGAACTAAAGATTTGTTTTTCTTTATTTACATTAAAAAGTTTCGGTTAAAATGAAAATTTGGAAGACCGACCGAGATTCGAAAGCAGATCAGCTAAAGTAACTGCTGACGAAAACAAATGTGTTAAATTTTTTACACTTCAAAAGCTGAACCACGTGAACAAATAAATGTATCAAGTTTTCCATCTTAACTGTTAAGTTTCTTCTTCGAGATGTTTTATTGGGATTTTTATACCATTATTAATTATCAATTAAAGCATTAACAAACACTTTTACTCTCCATATTGTCATAAAAGTTGTAAAAAAACTCTCAAGCTGTGTTTTTGAACGAAAGCAATTAAATGAGTGGCCAAACAAATATATATCTAGTTGATTCAAGTTAATATTTTGNGCTGTGTTTTTGAACGAAAGCAATTAAATGAGTGGCCAAACAAATATATATCTAGTTGATTCAAGTTAATATTTTGTTGTCTGTTTTATTTTATTTCGCCCAACACAGAGGTTGTGTTTATTAAAACGTGTATTTCGTTAAATTAACAATATAACTTTGTTGCTTTTCAAATTTGGTTTACCAAAAAAAATATTTATTTTGGTTTATATATGTGTGTATGTGTATGTGTGTGTATGTGTGTGTGTGACCTTATACAAACCAGTACTTTGTTGGCTGGTATAAATGTTTCTCTCATTGCACCAAAGCAGTCGCAACGCCACTGAAACTCTGTAAATGTACTTGCTCTTTGTCGGATGTTGGGCACGAAACGTCATAGATCTTGCCTCCTCGCTAAAATAGGCGTGAATCAGCGGGTACTGACATCAGAGATCCAGATAAAAAAAGCTCAGGATCTACGTCCAGATGTTATCTTCTCTCAAAGAGCCCGTCCACCTGGAGCTATTTTCCGCATCTGAATTCTAGAAGCTTGGGAGCGATAAGGACTACACTTCTAAGAGCATCAATGGCGCCATCGCCACTAAGCGCAAGTCTCTGAACTGACGTGTGGTATTCTGGTCGTGCTGCCTCTACTTCCGAGACTTAAAGCGGTGACCCTATCATTTTATTGGTGGAAAGTCTGCGCTAAAGTTCAAAGTAGGACCCATGAGAATTATTGTATGTATCTTAACCTTGTATTTTGAGATACAGCACTTGGAAAAAGCGGCCGCGGTGGCAGAGTGGTTAGCCTGCTCGCCCTCCACCAAGGCGAATTGGGTTCAATCCCCGGCCGGCCCACTCCCGCATTTTCACATGTGGAAATTGTGCCGGCGATGCCCCTGTTCGGCATGATCTCCCGTTTCCCCCGCCTCGTCATTCCGGCCCTGCTCCATACACACTTCAATCACCCTATCGGCTCCCAATACCTCGCCACCCAAATCCTTTAAAGCCGTCTATAGCTGTTGTAGTTCTTCGAAATGGCGTTACTTACATGCGCGATGTCTTGAAATCACTCAACATAGGCCTCGTCTGAATGTGTGTTCCTTTCTTAGATAAGCGCATTGGACACATTTTTTCATATTTCGTGAGAAAACGTGTATTTCAATCACACTGCAGCGCAGTTGGTAGACCTGGTAGAAGATAACATTAAAAATAATTAGGAATATTTAATTTGGTAGCACTATTATTCAAATAAATACTCACACATATGAAAAACATCAAGTAAGGAACGAAATTTTTAATCGGTCCTACTGGATAGTATAGCAGGTTTTGGAAATTGTTAGACATAAGTAAAGTGGTTAAATTCTGTTTTAATTACGGCTTACTATTTTTTTTACAGGAACCAGAGGAAAATGAGTGTTTACTTTGAGGGTAGTCAATAAATTATATAACTGAGTAACGAGTATGAATTGTCTTACTGGATTTTTCATTCGCATTCCTAAATTATAATCATTTATCACACACGACATTTTTTATATAAATTTTGTTAGTAGCGGATAAGGACTGAAATGTTTTCCATGTTTACAAAATATAAAATCTTTCAGGAGACACGGATGGCGACGCCGTTCATTGCCAACATAACTTGAAGCGCTTTCACAGACAGAATACGTAAATAATCTCTTCTGCTGCAGTTATATTATACACGCCAATTTAAGCTAAACATTATTCCACATATTTTTAATAATTAAAAAGTAAATTCCAAGGCAGCGCCGGTCGATAACTAGGTTGATTCTTCGCTCATTTCTACAATTAGATTTCTTACGATGCAGTTCATTGAAGGCTGTTATTTAGATTGAATTAAAAGTTGCACTTCACAAATTCTTAAGTTCTTGTAAAACAATACTTTTGTAATGTCTTGTTTGTTTTTAGTTTAATGATAGCATAATTAAAATAAAATTAACGTTTTCCAGAATGTAACATCCAAATTTTGAGAAACGTAAGAAAATGTTATTGAAGGTTACGCGAAATAACTACGTAGGCGAGGATGGTTGAGTGCTTTCCGTAATTTTAACTAAGATTTATGTATAGATGTTTACCGTAAGACTCGGTATAAGTAAATATAATGTCTCAACAGCACAGCAACATTTACAAACTTTCCTAAGGGGTAGAAAGTGTTTTTAACTCCAGTTAAGTGGCGACAGTACACAGGCACTTTCGGAAAACGACGACACAAGATGAGCTTACATAATAAGTGAAGCTGTTTGGCAAGCCTTGTAACTGTTCCATTACAGGAGGAATGCAGCGACTACGTTCATACCAGAACATAAAGAGCTTACCTAATGAGGGTTAATAAGTGAGTGGAAGAAAGATTCGTGTATACGGATTTCAGAACGGTAAAATGCAGACTATAAAATTATACGTTATCTTAAAAGGGAAATATTGCAGAAAAAACGCAGTATATTTCCAGAGGTCTGGTGGCGAATGAGTTAACTGGCAACACAAGTAGCCTACTATTAAACCCGTGGCTCGAGAGGTACTGCATATTTGTATTATAACGCGGTGGAATGGCAGACAAGACATAACAGTCATCTAGATAATTGAAGAGAAATCATTTCGTTATTAGCTACTGCGTCCGCCAACATTTCATTTTCCTGTTTTACTCTGCGATATGGGGTTTCACCACACTAAAGCCAAGAGTTAATGGTTCAGAGTCATGCTGGATGTGTTGAATGATTGTAGATAAATGTTGGCACTTGGAACTATTTTGCACTTTTACCATGTCTCGCCTTAGTAACGAATTTATACTGGGAAATAATGTCGTCTCTCTAGCCAACGGTCGGGTTATTCCCGGAGTTTTGCAAGTGTGGGAATCGTGCAGGACGATGCCGCTGGTCGGCGGATTTCCATTCTCACTTCATTTCACTCTCATCGGCTCTCAAGTCCTCGTGATTAAGAGCCGCCCAAATCTCTCAACTCAACTCTAAACAGCCATACAAAGACAAAACTGGTTAGTTCCNGTGATTAAGAGCCGCCCAAATCTCTCAACTCAACTCTAAACAGCCATACAAAGATAAAACTTGTTAGTTCCGTTAAATATTGATATGTATCTGTCAGTGCACTGAGCCGTATTAAGTAAATTAATGTTTACGCATTGAAAAGATAATAAGCGCTTGAAGTCGTGCCTTAAACTTATTAAGACGATAATTTTAGTGTAACATTAAAAAATTTTATAGAACTGAAAAATAAATGAAGTACGGTATGAGATAGAGATGGGTTCACAAAAGAGTGCATTTAAAAACTCAGCACTGTTACAGAAACACCAATATATTTTATGTGTATTTCTCATGAAATAACGGCAGCATTATATAGCACGTCGTTGTTAAAATCCGCTGGCGTTTAACTTCCTTAAAATACACTTATTTTTTTTAAGATATTGCGTTCTTGCCAACTTTACATTTACTGTACACTTCTGGTAGCTTTCGTAAATAATATGTAACATTTTCCTCCCCCACTGTTTGCAAATTTCGGTGTATTTTCAACGCAGTTGCGATACTTCGAAATCCTTTTATCTAGTCGAAGCAATTATTATAATAACTTCTCCCATCCTTCCAATTTCTTTCCACACGCTTTAGTAGCCCTCATTTCCTTTTATCCTCAGTTGCCTCGTTCGAATAAACGACCTTTTTCTTTGCAGGAAAAGTAAACGAAAATGTTTAGCCAGATAGGCTAAACTCAACGTAAAAACACGTATCCAACAAAATGAAAAAAATAAACATTTTATCGCGATTTTCTCTTTTTCCGAGGGAATGAGTAGTTTTGCTGTAAACTTCAATTCGTCCCAAGAAAGTCCAGTAAAAGCTGTGGAAAAAATTTAACTTAAGTGTTTCTTATTTCTTTAAGAAGTCGTTGAAATATTCACCCTGGTAAATTAGAGACTGTACTTATTGGCGCTCATTTTTTGGTTTGGCCAAAATTAACATCTAAATAACATTAATTGACCATTTTTCAGACTGACAAGTCATTTGAGCCACAAAAAAAAAAAGACACTAAGAAGCAAATTTCTTTCACATTATGCGAACTTCACCACGCCATCTTAGGTGTCATCATGTGTAGCTGCTCCATGCACATAACACATGCACATAACAAGGGCTAGAGACTTAACACGTTATCTACGTGCATGCTGGAAAGAACTAAATGAAGCAATAAAGTCCGTTCTTTTAAATAAGGAAACATAATTATTGTATGTATGATCAAGTAAAACTGTCGCGTTCTTTCCCTCAAAAACATTCTCAAATTACGCGTAGCGATGATGGTTTATCTCGGGAAAAGTTGACTGTTTGTTGGTATTCCACTTACTGTACTCATGCCCGACCGTTTTCGTTTCTTATTGGCTGTCATGCATATGTGAAGCTACTACCAATGAGGATTTTGGTACTGTAATGCAGAACGTTTGTGATTGGTCTGCAAACAACTTTGCCGATTCAAAACGTTGTTCATCCAATCATGAAAGAATAAACTAGTTAAGAGTGTTGTAGAAGATACGTTGGCTCAAGATTTTTTCGCGATTTTCCATCATCTCTAATAATGCGTGATTAAATTTAATTTTCAGTAAACTTTTGTGAAATCTATTAAATTATCACGTTTATGAAATCTATTAAATTATATATAACTTTAAAAGTGTCCACACATTATTGAAAACGTGAATAAAACACAACATTTTAAACTTATCTACATTGTTGTTATAGTTATTTGGTGGCCAACTGAGCACTTTGAAGACTGTTTAGTTCTTTTTCTCTATACGCTTTATATCGTTTTGTTACTNCTTTTTCTCTATACGCTTTATATCGTTTTGTTACTCGTAATAATTACCGTTACAGCATATGCTTACGCAGGCTGGTTAGCTGTGAGAAACACTACAATACTGCAAATGTCCCGCGTATAGATTTTTCATGGAAAAGTGAGCACTATTTGAAGCCCTCTCATTTGGAATAACATTCAATAAATATCCTTTACAGTAGTCTTAGGCGTTAACTTTTGAGTCCAGTGAAATATAAAAACGGAGTTTATTCCTTGCATTGCAATATTTATCAAAACATGTGGTGGAAGGATAAGAAATTAGCGATGGAAAAAAAAGTAACTAGGGCCTCAAAAGTACTCAATTTACAGTGAACCACCGATACCTACTCTTTTGATTCAATTAAATGTCTTCTAGTGAATGTAACAGAATATAAATTACCAGTAGTTGGCANACCGATACCTACTCTTTTGATTCAATTAAATGTCTTCTAGTGAATGTAACAGAATATAAATTACCAGTAGTTGGCAGCCGCCGATCACACGGGCTGGCGTGCTGACTAAACTTGTCATTGAGTTTTCATAAACCTAATGTTGCCTCGGGAGAGGAAGGGGGTAGCCCAGTTGCACCACTTCTCCCCACAAAGGGGGGCGGCTAGAGAGTTTGCATCCCACCAAGGCGAATTGGGTTCGATTCCCGGCGGGTTTTCTCCCGGATATTCCGCATATGGGAATCTTGCCGGACGATGCCGCTCGTCAGCAGGTTTCCTCGGGAATCTCCCGTTTCCCACGCCTTCGCATTCCGGCTCTGCTCCATATCAACCTCGCTTCACCACCATCGGCTGTCAAGACCTCGTTGTTAAGAGCCACCCAAATCTCTCAACTTAACTTATTTCATAATTTTTTAACAATCTGCCATGTGTAAAATTAGCATTTTCCTTGACTCGATGATTTAATTCATACGGCTATCAAAGAAACAAAGAAGNAATCTGCCATGTGTAAAATTAGCATTTTCCTTGACTCGATGATTTAATTCATACGGCTATCAAAGAAACAAAGAAGTAAAATCTCGTTAGGGACGCAAATTGGTTCCTTACAAGTGAAATCTTACTTTAACTTGCTTATGGTAAACAGAAACNTAAAATCTCGTTAGGGACGCAAATTGGTTCCTTACAAGTGAAATCTTACTTTAACTTGCTTATGGTAAACAGAAACTGGAAGACCCTGATTCAGTGTCCCCAAATATAACAAAAAACTCTTTCATCGCAGTTTTGAGGAGTACGCACCCGGGGCTACGTTTATATGGAAATTTCTTTGCTCTTGAAACAAAACTCACAGTTTTGTAGTTTTACTGCTTCGCTGAACTTTATCAGAATTAAAGAACAAATTACATCTAAAGTCTATTCGCGGTTTGTTCACACTATTTGAAACCAACCTTTAAAAACTTAATCCCATGTATGACGTCATTGGTTGTTTCATTAGTATGCCGTACATCACAAGCCTTTTTATAATTGTGTTAACATTAAAACATAAATTTTTTTGGTTATTCGTACATATTCATAACGAAAGTAATTAATCGATAAAATGTAAGTTATACTCCTATTTTACCCTTTTATTCTACAATTAATTCCCAAGCTTAAGTGTTGCAATCGTGAAACTTATGAAGAAACTGTACTTGTGTGGCGCGTGCCACTTGTTCGCTTATGTCAACACTAACCATTCACAAATGAGTGATGCTGAAACTTCCACAGACCATATTTATCACAAGGAATACACTCAAAACGCAAGCCACGAATTAATTTTTTGTGTACAGTTCCGACCATAAACATCCGTCATGTGCAACTTGTTCACTATCATGAACTCAGGAAATGAATGTGCAAAATTTATGACCAGCGAATTTGACATTTCTTGTTTTATACACACCAGTGGACAAACTCGCGTATTCTAGTGTTACGCTGTTTCTTCACATTTTTTAAATTAATCTTTTAAAAAATGACCCTTTATACGAAACGTTTGGTGCTTTCCTGAATATCTCCTGCAGCGCAAGCGTTTTATATTTCTGTTTACATAAAAAGTACCTAATATTATTTAAGTTAAATATAACTTTTATTTATATCCTCTCTATAAATTATTATATATTATTGATAATAAGCATGAAAAAAAGGTATATTTGTAATATTTCCTATGTATAATACTGTAACAGTGAGTGCTCATGAATGCAGTGCGTTGTCTCTTTAGCATAATTTTCTAGACTTGGTTAAGCTTTGCTGATATGGGTCGGAGGAATATTCTGAAAGTTTAATTGTAGCAGGGCATCAGAAAAGGTGGAAGTTACCTTGAATGGACAATAGTAATACATTTGAATTACTGACAATTTCATGCGTTCACTTGGATGGCGTAATAATATAGTGATCGTTCCCATTGCAGCGTTAATTGTACTCATTGTTGTACATGGTGTTTCCTTACCAAGAACTTAAGCAGTTCAGGAGCATTGAAAATCCGCGGAAATAGGAAAATAATATAACCGAAGAACACAAAACGAAAAGAACAGAAGGTACTTAATACTGCTTTCAAAAGTGTTTAATTAACCATCAACAGACTATACTTCAGGCCTCCGGTTTTCCGTGAAAACATTTCAGACTTGTGGTGCTCCAAAGCATTTTAGCTCGTATCCAATTTCGTGATTATGGATTCTTTGAATTGTTACACGTCTTATCTGTTTACCCGGCAATCATAGACGGTTAAATTGGGAAAAAGAAATTTTGACTGGTCTCACTCCAGTAATATTCAAGCGCCCAATAGTCAAATGAAGTCTCCAAGTTTANGGGAAAAAGAAATTTTGACTGGTCTCACTCCAGTAATATTCAAGCGCCCAATAGTCAAATGAAGTCTCCAAGTTTACATAGGATTTTGAAGACTAACGTCCACGTAAATGTTTTTGCGGAAAACAGGCGGTCTTAGTAATTAGCTGTTCTTAGAGCAGCAGGCTGGGTTTTACAGTACTCTATACATTAGAGACGCTACCGTTTGTATATTGGCAACTGACATCGTGCGAGACCGTTGTACAGGAGTGTTCAGGGACTCACCCACACTGCCGCTTCCTGCTCATTGAGTGAAGAGATTTGGGTGACGCTTGACAATATCTTCTTGAGAGCCCACATGTGTGAAGCGAGGTGAGCATGGAGCAGCGCCGAAACACAAGGGCAGGCGAAACGGGATGTCCCCGAGAAAACCCGCTGACCAGCGGCATAGTCAGCACGATTCCCTCATGCGAAAATTCGGGGGCTACCCCGCCAGGAATCTAATCCAATTCGCTTTGGTGCGAGGCGAGCAGTCTAACCACTACCCCACCGTGGCCCCTCTTGCCATTGAATGATCTACAGTTACACAGGGCATATCCAAACAACGGCCGTCCAGTCGTAATAGTACACTGTAAATCTGAATGAGTTATTTCANACAGTTACACAGGGCATATCCAAACAACGGCCGTCCAGTCGTAATAGTACACTGTAAATCTGAATGAGTTATTTCAATAAGTAGAATAATTTTACTGAATCTTCGATTAATGAATTTTTAACTACTGGCGAATCAGTGGAATTCGCTTAGATTTTATTGCCAGGTCATTGCAGTTCACAAGGAATCAGTTGAAACCCAGTGTTTAGTCCGTGAATTCGAACAACTATAATGATCAGTAGAAAACTACTAATTAAAATGGGGCAGTTTCATTATATCTGCAGTCAATTTCGCTGATTTGGAGCAGTTTTAATTATTAAGATTANCTAATTAAAATGGGGCAGTTTCATTATATCTGCAGTCAATTTCGCTGATTTGGAGCAGTTTTAATTATTAAGATTATAGATTGTATAACA
The DNA here is from genome assembly GCA_002778355.1 of Clitarchus hookeri. NCBI lineage: Eukaryota > Metazoa > Arthropoda > Insecta > Phasmatodea > Phasmatidae > Clitarchus > Clitarchus hookeri. Next base: position 106,513 of record NQII01008734.1, read on the forward strand.
AAAGAACAAGAGCTTGACGTCTAACTAGCTATTGAAGGAGTTCGTGGAATACTCGGGGCTCTAGTCATTGTCTTTTTGAGAAAAAGTATTTTACCCGACTGAGCCAATCAGAATTTAATTTCTCTGGCAATGAAAGTCAGTGATTAGTGGACAGATACCTGAGGGCTGCGAAAGATAAAATCACCCATNATTTAATTTCTCTGGCAATGAAAGTCAGTGATTAGTGGACAGATACCTGAGGGCTGCGAAAGATAAAATCACCCATATTTAAAAGAGATCCTGAACTAGAGTGTTTCGGAGTACAACAGGCCAAGTAATCTGTTCGAGAAAAACACTACCCCTACCTTCAGCTAGGAGCCAGAAAATGTTATGTTTAAAACGACCTGTAGGCTAGACTCCACTGTCCTATGTATTCTTGAGACTTAGGTTCCTGCTCATTGGCTGCTTCCTCAGTGAGTAGCCAATTTTACCACAGACTAGGAGGCACGGGATTCGGTGCTTGTTTCCTTGCAGGTCTGCTATTGGCTCTTAGCTCACCTGGCGCGTGTGTAATAAGCTGTGATACAATTGCAAACATAAGAGAAATACTTATGTGTTTGAGATCTAGCTTGTAGTAAAACTAATTCGGGAAACATCATAGTGTACTGCCTACACGTTCCTTTCAGTGTGTGGCTGACGCCGAGTAGAGACCACGTTTTCTGGTTGAAACCCGTTGTTGCGGAGTGCGGCAGGTTTGGCCTTGAGCCAGAGTTGGAAACCACAGGACAGTCTACCTCACAGTGAAGGAATCAACGTCTGCATCTCGACGCACAGACATCTGGTCGTCACACAAAACGAGATCACTCGCCAGACGTGGCTACCACAAAGCCAGCCGTGGCTACCACAACGCCAGACGTGTCTACCACAACGCGAGGCGTGGCTACCACAACGCCAGCCGTGGCTACCACAACGCCAGACGTGACTACCAGAACACTAGGCGTGGCTACCACAACGCCAGGCGTGCATACCACAACGCCAGGCGTGGCTACCACAACGCCAGCCGTGGCTACCACAACGCCAGACGTGACTACCACAACGCCAGGCGTGGCTACCACAACGCCAGAACTGGCTACCACAACGCCAGGCGTGGCTACCAAAACGCCAGACGTGGCTACCACAACGCCAGCCGTGGCTACCACAACGCCAGACGTGGCTACCACAACGCCAGGCGTGGCTACCACAACGCCAGAACTGGCTACCACAACGCCAGGCGTGGCTACCAAAACGCCAGACGTGGCTACCACAACGCCAGCCGTGGCTACCACAACGCCAGGCGTGGCTACCACAACGCCAGGCGTGATTACCACAACGCCAGACGTGGCTACCACAACGCCAGGCGTGGCTACCAAAACGCCAGACATGGCTGGCCGGTTGACTCCATCCCACTTTTATTCGTCTTATTTATCACAAAATAAAATAAAATATACAATAAAATTTATGAAAAACGAAAATTAAATACGTGCCTGAGTAACGACAAAAATTTGTAGTTTTCCAAAAGCATTGTTAAATGAACATAAAAAATTTAAGAATGATATGACTTTATAAAACTCGGTTCACATCTGCTCCTCTTCAAAAATAGTTCCTTCATTTGTTATAGAATGTATACCTACATATATATTGGTGGAGATATTATTAATTCATTCGTTTTATAAAATGCTGTTGTATAGCGTACCAGTTATTCATACAATGGATTGATTCCAATATTTTTCCTGTATTTTGAAATAATATATAAACTGAATTTTCCTCGTGCATATTTAACAATAAATACTCAAATATATCTTACCTTTTCCACGTTATCGTACAAAAAACGCTGCGTATTTTGTTATAACAGTTTTGAATTGAGCCGAGTTAAGTTAATTGTGTAAGCTAATATTTCAGAACTTTAAACATATTTTTGACATTTGAATTAACTTACTCAAGAGCAAAGGCCTATTTTCATGATTGTTTTTGAGAATAATATATAAAAAAATAAGGTTTTTCCCCTTATTGAGTGTACTCTAAAAATATTTCAACGTAAAATAATGTATTTATATATTGCAGGAGTCATGTACCGACAGTGAAAAGTCCAAAAATAATTCCACTTTGTTTATGACTTATATTTTACCCAACGTCTGTAGGTAAATCTTTTCTGTACGCGGGCAATCGATAAAGCGCGAATTACTTCCAATCGTAATGGAATCACGTCCACATTCGCCAGAGTGCCAAACTTTTAGAGAACAATATTTTGCAGACAAGTTTTTAAATGTAAATTTATGTATATTTTTGTATAATCACTGTGTTTAATGTAGAAATGTTTTTAATGGGTTAAAACAGTAGATTGAAAAATATACTTTTTAAATGTTAAATGCAATTTATTCAGATACTTATTGATTAAGTTGCGTATATTGGGGTTGAATCACATTTACTCTAATTAAAATTTAAGTGTGCTTACCTACTGGAATTGGTACATTTGCGTGTTCATGTTCGATAATCATGAATTTTTCAGTAATCGGTAATTTTTTTAAGATATATATATTTAACAATAATGAAGGTTATCAGGATATTTTTTTGTATATACCTAGGCTATCAAGATACTGTGTAAGGGTGGTTCACTTTAATATTACGTACAAATTTCCAAATCACATTCGACACCACAAGTTCGTAAAACGCATTTTTATGCTCACTTATTAGGAGCTCGTATGAACACCGCAGAGTTTACATACATTTTCCATTTGAACTGTTTCAGTAGAAGAAATTTTTGGTGTGCGAAGAACTTGTTAATACTGAACAATGTGTCACAAAATGGAGCCTACGTGAACAGTTTCTGTTTCTCTTTTTTACTGTCTGCAGACGGTTGTAAATTTTGACTTGTCAGAGACGCCAAGTAACGTAACGCACGGAAAAGCTACAGCCGTAACAAAACACATCGGTAATGAGTCGACATGTTTTACAGCATGCCTGTAAACAATGCGTAATATAGTGATCCAGCTGTGGTTTTCAATCCTTTTGAGACCATAACTTCTCTGACCAGACAAATAATTTTCACTCCTCTACACGTAATACGTGAAAAAAAAAGATCAGGTGTGCCCATTTTACTTAAGCATATTTTTTGAATTATAAATACGGAAAAGAACTTAAAAATGCAACTTGTAGTGCGAACTTTTTTAATACGATAGGAACAATTGTGAACAAAAATATTCACATCTAGGACACACAGGCACCCGTGGTGGCCCAAGCGGACTGATTGAAGGCCACTGTGATGAGGGTTTAGTATTCTACGTCATCACGATGAGTTTGGTAACTTCTTCCCAGCCTACGGATCTAGTAGTTTGTCGACGTGCCGAGAGAGGAGGGTACTCACCCTTCGCTTCCTCATGTCGCCAGGACGACCCGCGCCGATGTCGGCCGAGGTGGTGGACTTCAACAGCAGGTAGACGTCGTGTCTCCGAGGCGGTTCCAGCCCCGCGCAGACCACATCTCACCACTACAACACTCGGTGTTCGCGTCGACGGCCACTCGTGTCCGTGTTACACCTGTCAAAACTAGAATTAAAAATAACAAGCACACCCTCAGCCAGTAATCGCGTGGGTCGACCGACGGCCCGAGTGTAGGCAGCCACGAACCACGGCGTCCACCAACTTACTGACCGCGACACGCATATTCTGCGGATTGCAGACGCGGGGGTTGGCAGGGGTGTACTCGCGGCGACACTAGCGCCGCCTGGCGGCGTCTGCGCGAAACTGTGGAGGGACGTCGCGACGCCGCTGCGTGCGTGCGGTGACAGTGCGCATGCGCCGTCTCACTCCCACCCCTCCCGACGCCCCACACACGCGCGTGCGCAGCGACGCCTGCCGATAGCATCGCGCCGTTGCCATGGCGACGCGCTGTGTTTTGAAGCGCCGTGCGTGCCCTGGCAGTGAGGTGTGCGTGGGCTTTGACCTCGCCCGCTGCCCCTAGCACCTCCCCCGCGGCCTTTCCACGTCCTTCCGTCGCCTTGTTTGCGAAATATACGCTATCCACCCCTTGCGAATCGGGTTCAATTCCCGGCCGGGTCACTGCCAGATTTTCGCATGTGGGAATCGTGCCGGACGACGCCGCTGGTCGGCGGGTTTTTTCGGGGATCTCCGGTTTCGCCCACCCTTTAATTCCGGCGCTGCTCCATCCTCACCTTTATTACCCTCATTGTCTCTCAAGACCTCACTGTTACGAGCCGCCCAAATCTTTTCACTCTTTCACTCACTCATTGTCTTCCCCTTTTCTCCTAATGGCTGTACAAGTTTCTTTAACAAGCATATTTTAAATCAACTTCTGAAAAATGTCACTGCCATTACCTGCATATATTTTAACAGGCACCCTGAGTGGCATGTGTCCAGTAAAGTTGGTAACGGCGGAATGAAAGTAGTTCCATGTCTTAACGTTGTATTAAGNACCCTGAGTGGCATGTGTCCAGTAAAGTTGGTAACGGCGGAATGAAAGTAGTTCCATGTCTTAACGTTGTATTAAGCCCTTAATGGTGCTGATTCCACTTAAGGCACCCGCCTACATGACGCTGGAACTACGCTGCAGAGTTTTTGAAATACACGTTTTTCTACGAAACCTGCGACCAATGTGCTCATCTACGAAAATAACACACACTCTAGACGAGGGCTGTAGAGTGCTTTTAAACATCACGCTCATTAGAAACACAGATTTTGAGTACTNATAACACACACTCTAGACGAGGGCTGTAGAGTGCTTTTAAACATCACGCTCATTAGAAACACAGATTTTGAGTACTCCAAAATATCTAAATGCGGCTTTTTCAGAGCGCTGTATCTCAAAATACATACGTCAGATAAATACAAAACTACTCAAGATCCCTGAATTGAACATCCCTATTGACTTTTCACCAATGACGAGAACACAGTGACGAGAACACCGCACTCCAGTTGAGAGGCTTGCGCTTAGCGGCGATGGCACACTTGATGCGCGTGGCGTTTTCTCCCTTATCACTCGTGCGCTTCTCGGCCTCGAAAGCGGAATGAAGCTCCAGGTAGGCGGCGTTTCCAAAGTCTCTATCAGTTACAATGAATAAATAAGAAATAACAGTCAACTGTACAGATATGAAATGGTATTGTGATTCATTCGAGGTGGGCGTACCGATTTTCCGATTGGTTACACAAGGCTCTGGGAACGGGTCTTGTTTCTGATTGGCTACCGCGTGCTCCGAAAGGTTTCCTGCTGGCTGGGCTGCCGGTTAACAAGTTAATTACCAGGCGCTGATTAGCAAGACACGTTGCTGGTGAGTGGCGCTATGCTGCTGGTGGGTGCGGGTAGATATAGAGACATCATCAGCTCTATCAGCTCAGTATAAGAACTCTGGAGACCGGTTTCCCTTGCGGCTGACCTGATCTGTGCACTTTACCGCACCTATTTGACTCGAGTGGTTAACGCCAGTGTACTGGAGCACGCAGAACTTTGTTCATTGGTTGCAAGGCATGTGCAGCTGGAGCATAGAATAAAAATTAGATAGACGGATTTTTTTGCATATACCCAACATTTACTTGCCCTTGACGAATATAACTTTCAAAGTCACATTTTTTTATTAGGTGGACCTAATGGTGGACTGTATGTCAGACTTCACTATTACTACGGTTTTTACTATATTATTTGATAAATGCTGTGTCTATGTAGTAATAATATAATGTAGATTACTAACAAATCAGTTGAAGGAGTAACATTTTGGTTGGGCCAATGTCGGCCCAACGTTTGGCTCTACAGTTGGCCCAGCGTTGGCATTTCACGTTGGCCCAACGCTTAAACAAAATGCAGTTTCAAGACAAATTACATTTTGTAAAATATAATGTTTTTTTTTTNTCACGTTGGCCCAACGCTTAAACAAAATGCAGTTTCAAGACAAATTACATTTTGTAAAATATAATGTTTTTTTTTTAATTTAAAACAGTTATTTTCTATAACTGAATTTATTTTGGTTGTACAATGTTGGGCCAAAAAAATTTTCATACCAAATCTTAACAGTTTATTATTCAACAAGTATTAAACATCACCAACATAATCAATTTTTAATAAAACATGGCTTGTTTGTTAAAAAAATAGTTTGAAAAATCATAACGAACTATTTTGTTCCCCAACACTGACACAACCGACTCTCATTTTGTTAAAGATAAAGTCTTAGGTGTTGGTAAAAATCCTTTAAAACTATTTTATTAAACCAAGGATATTAAGTTACATTTGAAATAAAATATTAATCCCAAAAAAATTTGACGAGCAGGTAAAACCACGATGAGATAAACAGTGGTTTGTGGTATTCAAACTTCAAAGAATCAGAGTTGCAAGAAATTCATACAGACTGTCGCATGAGTAAAGAAACTTCTCATGCCATATGTAGGCATAATTTTGCTAGTAAATTTGTTTATCCATAAAAGTGAAACTAACATTGTTTAACTTTATATGCGTTAATAATATCGTTAACGTCACGGAAATTGCAGTATTTTTTGTGATATAAGTTAAACTTCGAAACTACATAACAGTATGTAACCACTCACTGTGTAAAAGAAACAAAATAGAAGAGAAACAAAGACAGAATCCTTCGCTCCCTGGACTTGCGTAGGACTGGATACTCACTTCAGCAGTAGTTGGAGCAGCGAATCAACAAACTCCTGAGTTTCAAGCACGCAGTGGACTCAAACCTAGCCTAATGGTCAAGCAAGACGTACACATTTTGATTTTCAACGGATATGCTGTAAAGTTGGTTTCGGTACATATCAGCATCCAAGCAAGCTATAAGAGCGCCAAATATATTTTAGAAAAGGAAATCTGATCTGATTGTATATCTATATGTTCTCTCCACACCCTCATTGGTTTAAACTTCGTTGAACTCTGTCCATACAAATGTCGTGCGATTGACAGGCCAATNGAACTCTGTCCATACAAATGTCGTGCGATTGACAGGCCAATTAAAAAATAATATATATTTCAGCTGCGACATTTTATGGGTTTTATATTGAAATAATATCCTTGCCATGTATGTCAGATGGCTCCATGGGTTTCACAAGGATAGTAGCGTACCGTATAATCTGTCATCTGAAGTTTCATTTTTCCATCTGCATGATACTGTGAGAGACAAAAGAATCCTGCTACAAAAAGCTTCTGAACTGGAAATTTTTTTTCAGAAAATGCATCGCCTGGTCGGCCCGTTACTTTATAACAGACGTGCANAAAAGCTTCTGAACTGGAAATTTTTTTTCAGAAAATGCATCGCCTGGTCGGCCCGTTACTTTATAACAGACGTGCATTGCGGGTTGCTGAACTAAAGATCACAGGATATAACAGCACAGAGATATTCATTTTTTTTTCGCCATCCAGAATGATCCTGGAGCTGCAACTGTCATCGACTACGAGCGATGCAATGTGCTGGATGGTTATGGTTTGGACTCGTTCTTCTCGGCCCCTGTTAGAAGAGACTCTATGTGCGATATTCGCAGGGAAGGGACTCACGGCTGTACATACATACCTGAGTTGACAGCTGGCGGAGTGAGGGGTCCGACTGCACCTCGGGCTCCTAGCAGTGTGCTTCTGACAGTATCTGTTGAGGAACCTTACTCCCTCTATCACGGAGATAGAGAAGCTTTTTATGAGTTTTTGAGAGGGATTGTAGCCTTTGAGTTGCGTTATATCTTCAAAGAACANACGGAGATAGAGAAGCTTTTTATGAGTTTTTGAGAGGGATTGTAGCCTTTGAGTTGCGTTATATCTTCAAAGAACAGTTTTCAGCTTTAGTCCCGTCCACGTGTGGATGGGGATATGATATTAATTTAGAGTTGTAATACTGTATGTCTTCCAAGTCAACAATTTCTTTAAATTTTTTTTCAAAGTAGTCTGAAGATAGTTTATGTGATAAAAAGTGTTTCTATTACTTCTTCTTTAAATGTACATGTACCTTTAAAGAGATGCTGT